>LQRL01029881.1:0-11077 GCA_001703475.1 Hydroides elegans
TGGGTTGGGGGGGGGGAGGGTATGGTGGGTAGGCGGATGAATCAGAATATGAAAATAATCAGGATTCGGATGACAAAGAACAAAGAGGCATCTAAAAGTGCAGATAATGAAAACAAAGCAAACGAGGATGACGGGAGGTACTATATATAGGTAAACACATTTTCGGAAATACATTATAATCATTGCAGCGTGGCAAGAACTGCTGTATAAATTTAAATTATGACACTTCCATACCAGGAAGCTCTCAAACAGCTGAGAAACTCTATCAATCGATGATATAAGAAAAAAGATACAATAGTGCACGATAAAGAATAAAAAATGGATGCAAAACCAGAAACCCTATTGTTTATATAAGACTGAGCTTACATAAGAGCTTTCATAATTGTAACTGAAGTTGGTCCGCTAATCTAATGTATTTTATAAAATATTCCAAACACAGCAATAGAGTCAAACGCATACCTGTGGTTGTAGATACGTGTTTAAAGTATCTATCTTAAGCCTTGACTAGTTTTTCAGTGGTAAATACCTTCACTGATATATTTGGTGAAGGGCACATAACCTATAGATTAAGGACGGATAAACCCCAGTTATTTCGAGCTATAACTGTAACAATCTACAAATTTAAAACTATTTTTGCTCAAAACAAAGATAAGCCTCTATAAGGGAGAGAAAGGTATCAACAAATAAAATCCAATGGTATGCTTTACAGCACCTTTGGGTGAATTAACCTTTTGAATTAACCTTTTATCATCTTTTTCCAAGAGCTATAACAAAACCTACATAGAACAATAGGTACGGCGCCGCCGCTGATGTAAACTAAGGATAATTAAGAAGATATACGTGCTACAAACTATTACCAATCCTACACACAATGAAACCTCGTTCATATTCAAAGTGGATGATCAAGTTCGAATTACCTTTTAAATAACTAATATTGGCTGTATGAGTATCATCAAGAGTAGACTGGTCAAGTGTTACTATATCTCAACGCTTTGAAAGAAATTACATACCTATCTAATGACTTAAAGATAATAATGGAGGACCAATCAATCAGAGTTTGTATCAACTGGAATTACACAGAGTCAGCCCAACACAAGATAATTTGTTCAAAATTTAGAACATTCTAAAAGACAGAAGGAGGGTCAAAATAAAGAATTTTGTGTAAAATACTTGTCAAACACATTTGATATAGTTGTATATGTATTTTGTTGTATAAAATCCGTTTCTATTTGTTTTCGAACGAGGAATGTTTTTTGTGTTGCTACCGGCGGCGTGAAATTGCATATATGCATATATTATATTTTGTCCACCTTTTAAGTGAACTTATATATTGCACAAGACATCACTCACCCAAGGAGTGATAAGAAAAAAATAGAATATACAAGAGTCCAACCATTTTATTGTTACATGAACACGATTCTATGCGACCGTAACTTATTATACCACACTATGAAATAAGAGTAACTTTGTTTCCACCAAATTCAAGCGCGCTAAATTTTGAGAAGATGCTTTCTAGTCTATGGATTGGGGCAGTTTGAGGAATTTTTGTTATACCCGGACCAATGTGTATGTGTGTGTTTTACCTGAGTATATTGCGCTTATGATATATAATGTGGAAGATATTGAGGACCTATGATAAAGGGGGATGGAATTTTTATTTAAAATAAATGACTGGTTTTAGACTAGAAAAGGGACAATTAAGAGGTCACTGGTGTGGGGAGTCACATTTGGGAGGCATAACCCTCTGGTTATAGACCCCCGGTGAATATAATGTTTTGTGTAATAAATGATTAAGACAACCCCCCCTCTTGAAACAAAAATAATTTATTTACTAATTAATTATTTCTAAATTATATAAAATTATATTTCTATCAACCAAATAATACTGTAAACTTATAATATTGTAAAACAAAATAACCATTAAAATAAATAATTGTATTATTATTCAAAAATAAGCCATAAATGTTTTTTTTTTGTTATAAAACTAAATCCATTTAAATGTTCGATACTACGTTTAACATATTTCAGTCTTAATTTAGGTATTTTAATTACATATGTATAAGACAAACAGAACGGATATTTCAAGTCAATTGATGTTTTCTTTTGTCATAACATATATATGTGTTTGCAATATGGGGGTGTTGGTTAGAAGCCGGAAGGTGGGGTGGAAAGATTACCTAGGGAGTTATGTGTTAGGTGTAAACGATCTGTGATGGCGTAGTCGTGAATTGTTGGAGGGGTGGATGGAGGGGGGTTGAATCCGTATGATTGACATAGGGTGAATTATAACCCGTGATTGATTAGGAGATCGGCGGAGGGTGTTGGTAAATCATAAATAAATATTGTATTTTTGATATCTGTCAATTTGTGAATTCATGATGAAAACACTGTTACATTATCTTTGAAACTGTACTTATAGGGAATCATAGCTTTTTAGCTATTGATAAGGTGGTTTAATTTATAACTCCCAAAAACTCACTGGTATCACTATCAATTTTGTCACCTGTGTAAAAGTATGCGTTGATCGTTATCGAAATAGCTTTGTACCATATATAAGACAGTCTGATGTTTAACTCCCAAAGATTCAATAGTGGTATCATTATCAACTTTGATTATTCTACGTGGTTTTATTTACCATGGCAATTTTAGAACATCAAAGCAGGTGTTTTTGATGAACAGATAAACTTTTGCAACAAGGATGTTTTGTATTTACTGATACGTTGCCAAGTGTGTATTTGGTAAATATGCCTATTTGGACTATTCCATTGTATATGCCAGCAGTCTATCTTACTGCTTAAAACGTTATTTCAAAAAGTAAATGTCTGCATACATACCATCTGGACTAGGCTCCTTAAAAGATTACGTACCATCCAAAATAAAGCCGGGTACATTATTACTAACTAAACTAACACACATACTCATTATCAGAGAATTGTTACGACGTAGAGAGTTCAGATACACAACTCTCACTTCACTTATTCATTGTGGTCTCCTTGTGAAAAGATCATGTATAACAGTTATGATTCGGAAGGCATTTATGAATAGCGTCTTGTTCTGGAGACGTTTTCGTATATATGCAGGCATCTGGTGCGCATGCGCTGACAATATTATGAAACTTTAGTTTTCAATTTCGAGACGCCAGTCAGTCGGACACGTTAGGTATGAATATGCACTTTAGAGGGATGTTTGCGACTGATATGATACTATGGACGTGTCGATACTAGCTAGTGTTGAATATCTATTTGTTTTATATATTTTTCGTTTTCCGATGCGAGGTAAATACATTACTGAAGGCTTATTTGTGTCATCCAGTTCCAAAAATGTGACATTACATTAAAACAGATACAATGTGTCTACAACATGCATCCATACCTCCTTTACAAGTACAATATCTAAATACAATAGAAAAAAATCATTATGAAACGATAGAATGATGCATGATTCATACTAATTCAAAAATAAGATTCCATTATGTAGCACAAAGAATGTGCACGTCTGCATATGGGTAGAAAGATAAAAAACGCAAGGAAAAAAAAAACGAGAAAAAAATACAGGACGCAAGTTCCAAGCGAAATATTCATAAACACGGTACATTAATAGCGCATGTGTCCCACTTGATGCTCATCAGACAAGCGTGCAGCTATTTATTGCAACGACCAAATATCCCCTTTTGTAATGTTGTTTTTAAATGATTAAACAAAAAAGACAATCATGAAATAGTTTTAAAGATGAAATAGTGTTCGGGTAGATAATACACAAAGGTTTAGCTTTAGTTGCTGTTGTTAATACATGTACAACATACATTTATTATTAGTCAATAACATATTCTAGTAATTCGATAGTGTTTAAAACCAGGGGCGCCAACGGCACATACATTTAGAGCCAACATACTTTTGAATAACAGATACGAGCAAACAAAAATACCCTTTAAATCCGTACCTTAACACACTTTTATATTAAAGATTTTAAATATAAAAGTGTGTTAAGGCTCTTGCGCTAAGTGTGGCGCCCATAGTTCAAAACACGCTGGATCCACACTTGATTCGAATTAAACAATCACGAGCTAAAATCTAAGGCTTAATTGTGATTAATCCTTATACCTTTTGAAATAAAACTATTTAGGAGATTTATGATTGTCTATTTGTGTGCTAATTTCAAAGGGAATTGTCATCGTTATATTTCTTATGGTTTCCAATGTTATATTAAAAAGTTTTCACCGTGTATCGCAGAGAACAATTTGAATTAAAGATTTCGAATATAATTAGAGACTCGATCGATGGCTATGCTTTAAAACAGTATCGATAATATTTTCTATCTCAGGAGACACAGCAGCATTTACGTTTTGCAGGTCAGAAAAATTCTGACATTATCGGTTTTTCGAACTCGATGGAACTGCAAATTGGGTCAGCAAGGTTTTTTTCTCGATAAAAAACAACCATGTTGCATTTAATGAGCATTTATAAGGTATTTTGTTTTGAATTGATTGAAAATTTGAATTGCGAAGATACTCGATGGGAAAATGGGCATTGATCCGACGGACCGACGGAGCAGCATTATGCAAGTTACAGTACACCTATCGCAGTGTTATCGTTATTTATGATATGCTTCGGCTTCATTTTCGAAATCAGATTGCTAGTAACTTAAATAATAATGGTAAGTGTTAATAAAATTATTGATAACTTAGCCAAAATATTTTGAGAACAAATTCTTTTAGAAAATGATAATTTTCTGAAGAAAGAGTGTTACCAATTAAATTTCTAATCAATTATGTTTTATTGGATAAATGTGAGAGCACAGTGTGAAATAATATTTATAGTGAGATCTTCGATTATACAAAGTTTTTCTTGTCACGCAAGCCATAATTAATCACTGCAGTAGCAGCTATTCATCGATTTATCATATCTCTATATTCCAGTTTATATAAAATTTATGTACTTATGCAACATGTATGTATTAAGCAATATATGTAGTACAATTGTAATATATGCATAATATAGTGATGAAGCCATAATATAGTGATGAGCCATCGATATAGCAAAAGGCTACCAGGATCAACTACGCGACTAAAAGATAAAAACCTGTTTTATTATTTTATTGAACTCTATCAATAAACTTCAGTTGAACCCCTTGATAAACATCACGTTAAATAGATTGCATTGAACACTTTGTACAACATGCTTTAACAACATAAATCAGAGCAAATGTATGCTACATGTACTAGTCAAACAACATAAACAAGTCCATAATTCATATTCTTAAAACATAATTTAGATACTAAAAGAGCATATAATATAAGTAAGATGCTTCTACTTTGAATTATACTTTAAATAATAATTCATAACTGAATAACTAACACTTTTAAAGGTAAAAGCGCCACCTTCCATGAGTCCATATTAAACAATGAATGATTCGTTTTTTAATTTATCACCAATTGTAATACAGCTACTGACCTTTATCTCTTTATTAATAGGCGTTGAATTTGAAACAAAAACATAATCAAATAACACTCGAAATAAAAAGCTTAAAGTTATAAATAGCGATTGACAAAAACATTCCTAAGATGGGAAATTGAGAAGTCAATGCCAATTGTGATTTAAACACAACACCCTCTCGTTTAAATACCTGTCATAAATAAGCTATATGTGGCTAAATCTATTAGTCTATAAATAATGGAATAAACACAATTTACATTTTATACAAATTTTAGTATAAAACATCGCTCCCCTACACATTGTCAATATGTGTCCTATTTGTTTAATGGTTAGGTTACAATAAAACAATATTTTCAATACTAATGATTACTGAAATATTGAAAAATCATATAAGATATAAAGTTTATAATAATAGTATTTACAAGCCATAATCATCACCAACAATAAAGCATATGCAAAATCAAGCTTACCGATATATGCTTTACATTGAACATATATTAAGTCAGATTAAATCAACACATCTTTCATAATGAAATAACTGTGGTTCTGTTCTTCATTTAATAATATATTTAGTATCTTGCAGTTCAAGTTCAATCTTGTAAATTTATGACGAATGATGACGCACGGGCACATACTTTTCGAGGTAGTTCAAACATTTTGACACGGGCTTCTTGCTTTTTAAAATGGAAAAAAAATAAGTATTTGCCTTGCAAGATGTATGTTCATAAAATTATTTTCATAGGATATTGATTATAGTTCAACAACCGTGTATACTATTCTCGTCACCATATTTCTTACAATATACCAATGTACTTTTGAATAAAAGCAGTTGTTTCAAAATTCAAATCAAAACATAGAACTGTTACGTACAGGAGCGATATTTGACGAATCTCGACGTGGCTGACAGTTCATTGGTTTTTACTGAAAAAATATAATACATAAATAATGTTTCTATCAAGTAAATAATACGTTTGAAACAAAAAAAGATGGGTATGGATTATACTTGTATACAACTTTGTCAACAATTTATGAATATAAAGCTTATTTTGAGGCCTAATATACATATCAAAATACTAAAACATAACATTAAGTCTATTACATGTTTTTTTGTTATAAAACAGATGTTATTACATACTAATATAATAAAAAAAAAGGTTAATTGAAATTCATACAAAAACACTTATTACTTACTTTTTGATGTAAATAGCTGCAATGTGCTACGATTCTCCGCTTTCTGATGTTTATGGCTTTTGTTAGTGTTTAATTGAAACGTGCATAATTGTATTATTTAGTTAAGTATATTGTTTGAATAATACATTTTAGTTGGGTATATTGTTTCAGTTCTATATAGTTACTGTGAAGATCAAATTTTATTTAGTATATTAAACACTACTCAAAAGTTACTAAGTTAATCAAGCCTAAAATTGATTCCAGAAGCAGAATAATTTTTCCGAGAAACTTGTTAACCTAATTTGTTAGCTCTGTCTGTCTTGTAGGTGTTTCATTGCTCTTTGACTTTGCGAGATTTTCCACAAGCCAAAATCAGATTTGATAGCATATTAAGTAGTTATAGCAATCTAGTTATAACTAGTGGGTATTCTGGATATATTAAGATTTGCCAAGAAACTTGTTGACTTATTTTGTTATTTTGGTCTGTCTTTATAATGGTTAGGTGCTCTTTAACTTTGCAATGTTTTCTGCAAGCCAAAATCGGATTCGATAGCATAGAGCTAATATGAGGTGTCTCTTCTGGCAACATGAGTATATGTCTCAGTTAAGCAGTGACTTCTTGTCATCATACCATACCTTTGTGTCACTAATTGGTATATAAGCTCACCATATGTTGCATTAGCCCAACCAAACCGACAAGGTTCGATATGATTTATTTGTTTTTTCTTTATTCTCTGCAAGATAATGAACATACAGTTTTTAAGTATATAAGAGCTTATGTATTTCTGAACATCAATAGGCTCCAGAACTTGTAAAACTTCTCTGCTTAGACCCGTCTGCTCACAGATTGCAGTTAGACGAATGGCTTTAGCCAGGATGTAGCCGTCGCGCACGTGTTCGGGCAGACACGCAATGAAAGATTGCTCACCCGACGAATACGAAATTGGGAAAACATTGCTGTAATAATCAAATCTTGACACTTTACCAAAGCATGATATTCATTGCAAACTACATTCAAAGGCAATGGTATCTCTGGGCAATAGCTTGGACATGCAAATGCAGGGGCAAGATCCATCGATATTTCTAATTAATTGAAATGGTAACTGTTATATTCCACAACAAGTCGTGAAATTTTGTCTTCATAGTGCAAAGCGAAAGTGCCCATAGTGATACTGAAGTTCTCATTATTAGTTGGAAGATGGACACGACCTTCCTGTTTGACGATGTCAACTGCATCGAAAAAGGCGCGGTTTAAATTTGAGGGGATAATATTGTAATTGGAATCACACAGATGGTCAAATCCGATAGCATGTGTGGCTCGAAATGATACCCCATGATTGCTCTTATCAAAACTAGGAACAATATCGGCACTCTTTTCTAGGCGACACGATATCTACTTCATCGGGCATAAAGCACTTTGTTCCTTCAGCCATGCTTCCAGACAATATAGGTGTAAATTCTAAGTGTTTGAATCTGCTATCATTAGAAAATATATTAGAAATACTCTTTGCAATAGAAATAGCCCAATTTGTCACATTTGTGCAATCGTCTGTATAAATTTTTAATAGTTCACAGTTTTTTTACTGCACTCATGATTTCGTCGGGTTGATGCCTGCCAAGCCGATGGTCAGCTTCTCTGAACATTTTAGTGTCAATCATTTCAGACATCAAGACAAACGATCCACATCGATGAATGATTGTCTCTTTCGAATCATCGATTGGTTTTGCATATTTTGATGATGGTTTGAGATTATGGACTAATCTATTTTTCCATTATGAATCTGATGCCATATTTGAATGTTGTAAAATAAAATCAAGTTTATTTTGCGACCCTAGTTGAGCGGCACAATGAGCAGCAGTCTCGTTATCCGCCACAGTGCTGTCACAACTAAACGAGGCATCATAAAGTCGCGTACAAGTATCAAACCCCGCATACTTTACAGCAAGTGCCATAGTTGCTTTCGAAGTCTGAATACATTCGGCTTTAGATAAAAGAAGTGAAAGGATTTCATATCCACTAAATGAAATCTCAAAATCTGGGGAAAAAAATCTGGATTCATCAAAAAATAATCCAAAGCGCTGTATCCTCTATTGGTTAGCAAACAGGCACATGCATTGTATTGAATATGACCCATGAACATTCGCAAATGAATTTGCAGCTGCTGATCTAAACCTCGATTGTCACGAAAAAGACGGTGCAACGCTGAAAAGTCATCCTCATCCTGCAGGCACACATCACATTGTGAGTTGCCGAGCAACAACTTAATGCACTCTGGCAACCCAAAACCACATGCAAACATCAAGGCGCTGTGTCCATGCTTACTACACAAATTGACATTTATGCCTTCAATCGCCATAATTTTACCAAGAAGCTTTATGTACATATCATACTCCGATTGGCGTTTCCATGCACATATACAGCATAGAATTAATGGTGTGAGGCCTGCAACGTCTTGTTCATTGACGTTGCATTGCTGTTCATCCAGAAGAGCATTGGCAGCTACAAGGTCATCGTTGTGAATTGCATCCATCAGTGGATAGTTGGATGCGGTTTCAAAAAAGTTCGAAAAATATTTACCAATCAAAGAACCCATGATGAGGATGGCAACTAGTTTATAGCATTTGGATAAAGGTAACTGTTGTTAATGAAAATGTCATGTGATGATTTGAGCTTGTTAAATGGTGATGGTTCAGTTTTTTTTAAATATTAAATTTTTGCAAGTATGTAGATTGAAGTTGTGATACCATGTTAAACGATAATGTTGAATTAATGAATAATGTGTTTAATTTAGAGTTTGTTAGTGGGAGCACAGAATCGGAACGCTGTTACAAAAACTTGTCTTATTATTGTGTGTCAGTTATAAGAACTGCAATTGTTAATTGAATAATATTATCGATGGAAGCTGAAAATACGGAATGTTGTACTGAAAATATAATAATTATGATTGATTTGTTTACTGAAAAAAGCACATCATAAAGGCACATCATATAAATTTCAAATTTGTATTATTTGTATAGGTTTTGCAATTGATAATTATTGAGGAGCAAGGTGTGCTATGTAGATATGTTGATAGATGATGATTATTTTATGTTGTTACAAAAAGCTTCTGCATCTTCATCGCGAAGCCACCTGCAAGAATAAGAAATACATATTTACGGTATTTTTCTTACATAAATGAATTACAATATGAAAATAAGGGAGACTTTAGCTTTAATTTCAAGCATGTTGTTTTCATTGCGACTTGGTGTTCATAGTCATAAAGCTTGCTAGTAAATAGCAAATTTGACCAAAAAGGGTTTACAACTATTTGTTTTAGTCTTAGATTCTACATTAAAGGGAAAATTGATACTCTAAAAGACGTATAGAAATGACAGACATATTATGTTTTTGGCTATACTAAACAAGTATATTAAATTTAACGTTTTTGAATAGTTTCTTTTTCATGTCTTATTTATTTGCTATTTATGTGCTTCGTTTCATCACAAATAAATGTATTTTTCTCAAACACTATTGAAAAAAACACACATACCTTATTTATTTGTGTCGTCGTAAACAGCTAAACTTGCAAATTTGGCAAATATCTGCAATAAAAACACAAGATTATAATTAAATATATTGAAATATATAAATTGAAATTAGTATATACAGTGTGGATTTGTCTTCGAAGAATCATGAATTAAATTACATGTATTTCAATGAATTATTGAATATTTGAATACATTACCATACATTATGATTTTATGCTGCATGCTCAAACAAAATGCTATTGGTTGAATGAGCTTTGAAAGTGTTAATTTATTTTTCTAAATATTCAAAGAATTTATTTGAAAGCGTTTCTAGTGACTATTTCTCCTCTTCGTAGACTATTTTTGGGTAACCTGAAATCAAATGATGTGCTAAAAATGCTAGTATTAACAATTTCAATGTTACCAGGTTCTTTAACTAACAAAAACATGATCCTCATATGCATATTATAAAATGCACAATAAAAATAACTCACTCTTTTAAAAAAGATATTCTGTTTCAGATGTAAGCATCTGTTTAGGTTTCTATTTGAATCCCGGCCTGAACAAAAAGAGGTGAAATGAACAATAAATGGTATTATTATATGATGGGGTTGTAACAAGCGTTTTGATTGGTCGAGAGCAAGTCAACATATCTAATGTTGGTTTGACCTTTAAGGTCAAGTCAACAATTAAAAATTATTGTATGAAATGTTTTCGTAAAATGTAAACAAATAACATTTTTCAGTTTTCCGCAAGATATTTTCGCTGGATGAGAAAAAAATATGATGGTAAATGTGAAATTAAATAACAATTAATTTATCCACATTTATAGATTGTAATTTTAAAGCGCGAATGGCGCGAGTAATCAGCGGTGTAGCGGTTAAGATTGACTACAGATTCGCCTACAGATTGAGAGATCCCGAATTTTAGTCCGATCAATGGCGTATCTTTATTTTTTTTTTTTTTTT
>LQRL01029891.1:0-13780 GCA_001703475.1 Hydroides elegans
CAACATGGCGGTCGATGTATTAGCTTCCGGTTCCCGTCACGTGCATAAATATATATATTTTTATCTTATATATAATATATATATATATATAAATGTATTTCTTGTCTATTATTATTACATAGTGTACAGTTAATAAAAGACTGTTAGTTTCAAAATATTTCATATAAGAAAATATGTCCGTTGACTTAATATCCGCGAATAAATATCCATTTGGGGTTCATTATTGCTAAGATCCTGCCTATTTTTATACTCATTGTGCTTATTATCATTCCGTTACGTTATATTTAATTAATTTCATTGTATTTCATGTTTGCTGTTGATAATTTCATATGTTTTATATATAATTAAAAATACATGCGTGTTATGTTAAGATTTCTCTTCCTTCTCAGTCCTTATTAAGAGGCAAGATCTAAACCATTTGTACTAAGCAATATAAACATAACGGTCTTAAAGTTTAACCAAATATATCAGTTTTATTTACCAGTCTGCTTTAGTAAAATAGCACGTAATTATAGTATTGACACATAGATCACGTTTCGAAACAATTGAATAGGAACGGCCGTGAGGGCACAGCCTGTATAGAACGGATCGATCGAGCCCGATTCAATCATGCATTATGTATAATGACGACACGGTTGCATGCAGAGCCCCGCAGCAGAAGCCCTGTTGCACTATGTGCTCCAAGGTGAATGCATTGATCCGGATTGGATACTCTTTGAAAAATGTCTCATCTTGAGACTGAAAACAAACCCCCTTCATATAAAACCTCTCCCGTCATAACACTAAAGGTATGCGACATTTATATTTAACAGACCTTTTTTCATGGTCGTTTCTGTTTGCGCACGAGTAGTTTCTTTTTATTATTTTGGTAGACAATTAAAATATTAGGAGGAAGCATGTTGTATTTTATTGATGATATACAGTGTATACCGGTATGAAAGATACGTTTTTTATTAACGCTAATATGTAACCCAAAGTTGAACCTGTAAGACTGTATCAAATATATATATATATAAATCACGTTTGCTAAATTATATGAGGAAAGTCATGTATAAACTCGTCATTTCTTACTTAAGTTAGTTAACGTTTTAAACCGAAGGCAAAGACATGTTTTTTAGGCATCATCAAGACCCATACAAAAAAAGTTATAAACATTTTTACACAAATAGTTTATGAATTATTTAAAATTAATATTATTGCTTGTGCCACGAAGGGTTAGACTGTGTGGTTACTAAAACTTGATCCCCTTCAATAAATGATGTATCTACAATATTTATAGCACATTTCGAAAGAAGAAAGTGTCATGCGCCTCCCTAGCAATCCGTTAAAAAAATCTTATCACAATACACAATAGAAGCTCATAACTCTAACAATTCTTTGCGATTTACTTGAATCCGTTATCCGAGTTAACCTAAACTTTATTTAGACAAACATGGTTATTGAAATCACCTCGAATTAAGTGATACTAGACAGCCGTATTCGAATAAACGTGATTTAACTGTATTCAAATAAAACTGACCTCGTTGGCTGGTGCACTGGTCTCCATGGAAATCCTCGGCACGTGCACGCACGTGGAAGCGTAGCAACGCCAAGATGGCGGCGAACAACGCGCACGCATGCGCAAACACGTATTGCGCGCATGTGCGCAAATAGGCGACCGCGGCCATGACTTAAGATGTGTTTTTTACATCTCAGACATTAAAGCAAATACATTTGGTAGTTCATTATTATGCCTGCTCAAACGTTAACTCCGCGACACTTTATATCGCTGTATCAGTGTATCCGGAACGTTTTATGTCAACGTCAGAGACATTCTTTTTGTATCCTTCTACAAAACCCAAGGTCAAGTTATCATCAGCTTCCCTTTATCCTTATCCATGCTCTATCCACATGGTCACATAGTATTTCGTGACGCAAATTACAGGGGAAGTCACTGATGATTTAACATTGTTTTGGACCTTATCAACATTATGTTTCATATTTGAATACATGTTGTTTATAATTTAATTTTACGTTTTACATGTCTCAACTTATTTTTAATATCCAATATTTCAGAGCTAGAAAACTTGTTTGAATTATATAAGATGCTATTTTAAAATGTATTGTAATGAGCAACGTGAAAATCAACACCACTTTGAGTATTTATTGCAAAATTAATGTGCACCAAATACAAGTTCGGTGATTGTTCAAATTCAAATAAATGCTTGACAAAAATCTATAGCGCCATATGACGCCTGTATTACTTTCAAACTTGAGCAACAATCAGTTCTGAGTTTATCATCAATTCAATCGAAACCCAAATCAGGAAAATCATGATGATTCGAAAAATCTGAGCAGTATACAAATTTAAGCATACAAAAGGAATCGACTTCTACATTGTGTAATATAACTACAGTAAATATTCAAGGCTTAATTTATGTGCCCGATAGCTCTATCTAACCTTAGTTTCATACATATACCAGGTATATTTATGTGATATTTAGGAGGCAAAAACATTAGAAAGAGAAAAGGAGTTATGTGTAAAAACAAATACACATTGATAAACATTTAATTGATAATCGCTTTAGTTAAAATGATTAGGTTTGTCGGTTATTGCTATATTGCATATCGCTATAGGACCGATCGTAAGTTCTCCAGGTATCAATCTGCAATTCACTAAATTAAGGCTTAATTAAAATAGTTTAAGCTCGTTTTGCACGAAACCCTATAGATGTAGGTAGCTGAGAGCATGATGACACAACCCTGTGACATATGCAGCCAATATACTGACATTTTCGGACTTCAGCGATAAAAAATGACACATTTTGCCAAAAAACCAAAACTGTATAATTTCTGTTGTCATAGGCCAAACCACTAATGCAATTTAATTGCGATTTACGAGAAAGGGCTCCACACCATTAACACGTGATACCTTATATGTTAACAGTAACGTAACACACATTTAGTTAAACGTTGATTATCAACGAGGACTTTCCTTAATCTTGTTTATTAATTTATCAAATGAATATTCATAAATCAAGAGCACGCATTTTAGCCTCAAATCTACCGGTAACAAACACCTTACCAAGAATTCTGAAGCCTGACAATCAGCGGTCGATTTTTGGGTAACTCGAAGTTACGGTCCTCTTCCCCTTCCTTCAAATAATTAGGGTATCGTCAAAGACAGCAGAATGCAGCAGACACCACTCATACCTATCTTTCTCAATATCATCCTAACTTCAATGATTATAACTACTTATCCCTGGCTATAATGCACATCGTTACCCTTACCATTCTTGGGTTAAGCGTATGCGCATGCGGCAATTACAATTCCCGCCCCCGCACACCCCTGAAACAAAAAATCAGGACATGCGCCAGCTCCGCCTTACATACCTTCCACAATGGGAGCGAACACAAACACCGGCGTTGTTTTTCCACCGGGACTATTACTATGACCGCGACGTCGCCTGGGCGATCCCCCTGAGCTACGTAATT
This sequence comes from Hydroides elegans, assembly GCA_001703475.1. NCBI lineage: Eukaryota > Metazoa > Annelida > Polychaeta > Sabellida > Serpulidae > Hydroides > Hydroides elegans. The sequence continues at coordinate 3,475 of LQRL01029891.1, forward strand.
TTCCCGCCTTGGTAACGTCCTTATGCAACTGCTTGTACCACGTAGGTGTCTTTGGCGAAACCGGCGACGATGACGTCACATATGATGACGTCACTTGATTTGTTGACGTCACTTGATTTGATGACGTCACATACGATAAACCAGAAGTTGTCGATTTTCTTGGAGAAGTGACGTCAGGAGGCGTGGCGGGCGTCGCTCGGGTGAGGGCGTCGAGTGACGTCGGTCGCTGGGCTTTTGCAGTAGCAGAAAGCGACTCTTCCACGTTATTATTAGTGGAAGAAAATGAGAGTCTGGAAATGGCGATTGTTGACCCTTCTTCGTGGCTATTTCCGGTTGATGGCGCAGCGCCGTCAGTGGCTGAATGTGAGGCTTCGATGCGCATGATGGGACGAAGCGATAACGAACATCATAATTTTATTTGTGATCCAGACTTGTAAGACAGTTTTGATTGTCCGAAAATAATCCTGCATTCAATTGCGTATCCACGTCCGAAAGTATCAATTCTAATACATGTAACTTATATCATCTGCATTTAAGTTCGGATACAAAATCAATTCCAACCCAGCAATTTCAAAACATTGATTTAGGGCGCTTTGATAATTCATGATGCGAAATCCAAATTATATTCCAAACATATCAAAAGGCGTTTCGCTTTTATCAAATAACTGTTCACAGATTTTTTTTATGAAACAATGCTCTAAAATGACAAAAGGAGAAACCCAACATAGCTTCTCACAATGATGAAGCCGCTTCAGACCTATCAGTTGATCGAATAAAACGAATTCTATGGCACAAAAGAATCACATACATTGTATATATCCACTCTATAAGGTCCAGTATATACGTTCCGGGGTGGATAGGGGGTTTAGGAGCAGCTTTGGGCTCGGCACCATCTACATAGGTCAACACTGGATGTTTTGCCGAAGACCCAAATCCATTCATAAGCTGACATATACGCGCACAAAGGAGTACTGCAATGTACCGTGAAAGGTCCCTTATGATTTATTCAGCATCCTACCCTTAAGCGCCCTTTAAGCGTAGTAGATTCAATCAGATCTATTTTCAATTTCAAAAGGGCCGCGCTATCCCTTTAAGGGAACCGTCGATTGCTCAACGTCAATGAGCCCTCCTTTTCATATAGGAAAATACTCGTATTTATTCACACGATATATTTTCATAATCTTTTGTTCCATATGCTAAACAGCTTTGCATTATTAAAGAATATTCTATTGTTTAATAATATCAATAGCTTATGACTGCAGTTAAGAGATAAACACAAGGTTAAGTATTAAGTATCACAACATAACTTATATTTTATACTTTCATTTTATCAAAATATTTTGCACTTAACATATCCATTGACCATAATAACATCATGTTTATAAACGCGTCCTTTTTATGAGTTAAAAGAATAATATCAAACATTAATGTATGTCCATAAGCGCTCTCTCAATCATTTAGAATGTGTTTTAAGTCTCTGAAATATGATATTTACAAGCATACAAAGTTATTTAATACGGGAGTTGTGAATCTAAGACGTTATCATTTTACACAGTTTAGACACAATGCAGTCTATGTTTAATCTGTCCGACACTTGACATGAAAAATATTTATGACGGGGCCTACTTTTCTTAAAAAGGAAAGTATTCTCGGACACTAAGGTCCACGAGGCTCCTTATCGTGAAAAATGCACTCACTTCTCAGGTACCGCCCTGCTGTTACTTCGCTTTTTATAAACGTATAGACTACATGTATATTAAGTAACATATGGCAAAAACCATTCTGATATCGGTCTTATAAGTGTATAAAACATAATCTTGTATTTTCAAAGTCAGTTAAGTCTTAATTTTGTATTTCTTGAATTCCCAGTGTAATATAAGAAATACATCAGCATTTTCTAAGGAAATCTTTTATTTCAGTAAAATGGGGGCATTTCAAAACTTCAATAATATTTTTAAAATTTCTAACCCCTAACATGACAATTCAATCTGAGGCGCGTTACCCGTCGGTCCATTGAATATTAATCCAATAATAGCAAAGTGAGCCACCCCTTCCCCTTCCTGGGCAGATCGTTTTTTTTTAAATTTTATACATTTGTAGCGCCACCCTCGATTTCGTTTTCTGATTCCGCGACTGCCTTACTAATATCCCTACGCTTGCGCGACTGTCCTATCCATAGCTCACACATTCCTCACGTCTACGACACTACGAAGAATCGAGGGCTGCGCCGTGCCTTATCGCCGAATACCATGCTACTCTTAGCATTGCGCCTAGGAAACACTTATATTTTCTTCGGTTTTATATGTTTGGAGAGTGTTGCACGCAATGGTAGCTTTGGTATCCTTGCATTTGTAGAGTGGGGACATTTTCACGATTTATAATCTTCGTGCATTCCCTTATAGTTTATATATCCTGGTGAAGTATATATCTCATATATGAATATTACGTATATGGTCCGTCAAAAAATGAACATTTCTTTTTTCTAAAAATATGTAGGTTTATGGACACTTCGAGACCCTACCATTTCGTGACTGGATACTTCGAAACTCCATGCAGGGCTTGGATGTGAAAAGCGACGATTAGGGCAATTAAAGAACAAGAAAACGACGTTACATAAAAGAATTTAGAGAATGAGTAAAGCAATGTTTAGTTTAGAACAGATGCAAAAATCGGGAGATACATTTGATATATTGGGGAGGGTGGGGGGAGGGTTGGGGTTCGAGGCTCGGCAGGTCGAGTGGTGGCGATGAAGTAAAATGTGTGATAAAAATGCTTAAAATAAAGGCAAAAGAAATGGGTGATTGAAGAAAATGCATCGGAAGTTGGAACAATTGAGAGAATTTTAAAACAGATGATAGGCCGTATAAATGGGTGATTGATGGAGCAAACCAGATGTGCAGATAGATATAGAAATGAGTAAACAGATGATTGGCTGCATGATCGAAGGATTTTCTCGAAGGTATGAACGATTAAGAGAATGAGCAAACAAATGCTTGACTACATGAATGGGTGATTGAATGAGTGTCTCGAAAGTATGAATGATTGAGAGAATAGTGACTAGATGATTGGCTATATGAATGGGTCATTGAAAGATTGCAACTCACCACATCGAATGATCTCTGGCTCCGAGTCAGGTTCACTGCTCGCTACGGGCGGGGTGTCTGCAAGCAAGAAAAGAAGATACGCAAATTATAGATACGCATGATAACTGATTAAATCGGTTTTTGTAAACCTATGCTCATTTCGTCAAACCATAAGCCAAGAGCAGAATCACATTTTTGTTGTTTTGTGAATTTTAATTGGGTTTATCTTAATCAATCACGAGGAGAAGAGACATTGAAATGTTTCTCTATCTTCTCGATTTAAATATATATGTACAGCTCTCCATCTCTTTTTCAACTCCCCTCGCCCTTTCAACTAAGTCATATTTTAAATTATTTTTCGATCATCACTGTTTACTCTAACAACACGCAAGCAAAGACAAAGCATCTTTGATACATATATGCGGGTGATCACCCATCAAGCTGACTCCTCTCAAACCCTAGTCATCACATTACATGTATCACTCACACCCCCTTCATATAGTACGTAGTATCTCTGGGTCATACTGACATTTACCCCGACCACCCCCTTTATATACGACCTAGTATCTTGAGGGTCATACTGCATCACCAGATTGACGATCGTCTATGATGTACCACCATGCTACTAAATGTCACACTACATCGCCCCCACCCTCGTACCCGTCACCCTCATTTGGCCTACCTTCTATACACGACCTAGTATCTTGAGCAACTCCGGGTGATACTGCACAAATAGATTACCAATGCCAGACGGTTTAATCATTATCTCTTCTCTGCCAACTTTCACATGACATAATGACCTTACCCTTTACACCAATAAACTCCTCCCACACCCTCTCCTAACCCATTTAACACCCCTTCCCTTCTATACACGACCTAGTATCTTGAGTATCTCCGGATCATACTGCATCACGAGATTGACCAAATCAGGCATCGAATCAGCATCCATGTTGATTGTCATGCGCGCATTTCCAATGACCAGGGCGTCCAGATCCACCGAGCCCTCAGATACCGACATGGTTGGTGGTAAAAAAGTTTCCTCTCCAAAATACTGAAACCTAGGTACCAAGTTTTAAAGAAGTCTCCCTTTCAAGGTCTTAATAAAGTGGCACTCAGATAGCCAATTTCAGTTGCAAGGTTTAAAAATACAGCATTTAGAAGTCCTGTGCATAAGTCAACATTTAAATGTACCACCGCTTAATTATACTCAGATCTTAGTTGCAAGGTAATATGTGCACAACGTTTAGAACGTTCTTGTTTTGAATTAAAAGTCCTGCACAAAATGTGCCGCTCCTAAAATAGTCGAATACGGTTGCACGGTAAGGTGCAAAATTTAGAAGAGTCTCCTAAAAAGTCCTCAATATTTTCTGCTCAATTGGTCGATGTCGGTTGCAAGGTCGCAGAGTCTAACAAAAACACACTGATGCGGTATGTCTCTTATGTTGCAATAACTCAAATGCTCTCAAGATAGAAGAAAGAAGCTGCTACACAACTATCATTGTATGGTTTGGTTTGTATTTGATGGCAATGTTTTGAATCGTCAAATACAAATGTTCACTATTGATCCCTTTCGTTTCTAGACATTTATCCGTCGAGATATAAATTTGACTGATCCATATGATCATTTATCCGATCCGTTTTGTTCTTAATATAAAAATGAAATATCCGAAGCGAAGTAAGTATAGCGACAACTAAAAATATACACACGAATCGTCCCTTATAATAACCAATGCATCGTTTTATCCATCCTGAATAAAAATTTCGGAAATTATTATCATACTCCTACGCCATATACGATTTGGATCAATACTATTTAATCAAAATAGTATTTACCCTGTACGATTTATACCGTACTTATCTTAATAATTGAGATGTTATTGTCTTAGTTTTTCATTTACATTTTTTTCCTTATCTATTGTGTTGTCATTTTCTTTAATAGATTTACATAATATTGAAGATTTTGCATTGTATATATCCAACCTCTTCTTCACAAAGCAACGAAAACGGATATCTTTCTCTTATACATATCCACCCCTTTCTACAACCAGCTAAAGGCACCAACCACCGAAAAACTGGCGTTCATGCAAAACCAGCAGCCTTTTCACGAGAAGAAAAACAAGCCATCTCTCTGTTGTCACCCGATCAATACAGATGCTCACTGAATCCCCGAAATTTTGAGAGGAAGGGCTAGGGCCAGGCGGGTGGGCGCATTGGGCTATTAGCGCCATTATGGGGGTAAAGACATCCCAATTATTATCCCTCCTTACAATGTACAAAGCATGATTCAGAGCTTGGTTTTTCGAAGGGAGAGGGGCGGGGTGGTTAGGTTTTCTAGTTTTGGAAGAAGAAAACCTTGATATAATGATTGCAAGGTGTGAGAGGAAATTAATTAGTCAAACTATATGATAAGTATAATATGGTGAGTCCGACGCTTATTTGTTGTATTTTTTGTACATGTATCTCATATTATGCCACATAGTGTTGTTCCTTATTTTGCTATAAACAAGCGACTTTATCGCTGATTACAATGTATACATACTTTTGGGAATATAATAATATCTCAAATTACTGAAATAAAACATCCAATCAAATCCAGCCGTTAATGAAAACCAAGCTGAGTAGCAAGAACAATGAAATAGATTTTTTTTATTTTCTTTTTTTTCAATCTCGCGTTTTAGTTTTAACCTTTATCCTACCCAGTTGGTATTTTGTCTGTAAATGCCTCGCTCTAAATGCTAAGGGACCACTCTTTATGCAAGAACAATCCCTGTGCAATACTCGGATTAATTCGTTGATCAGATATAGAAATGAAATCCCATCCGCTTGCATTGTGTTCGGAGAGAAACAATCTTTCATCAAGCATGCTGTGTATAAAATCAGCTATTAATTTAGGAAACAGGATCATGTTTTCTCGGTTTACAATTTTAAACATATACATATCACTCCAGTCCCCTGTAGTCTAAATCCATTAGACGTGTTACTAAATTTCAGTGCTATGCGAGCCCTTGTAACTGTATACATGTACCGGTACTCATAATTTGGTCAAACAGATAGAGCACTGTTCAACCTCTATTCTTCCCATCTCTCAATCTTACAAACCTGCACATGCTTCCTATACAATTTATTGAAAAGGGGCACACGGTAGATTGCTACATTAAAGCTACAAATTTAGTATTTCCAATCATAATCATGTATGCATCATAAAAAAGCTAGGCAGCTTTCTTATCTCACCCACTGCCCCTAAAAACCTTCATTAATGCACACATAATCGTGCCCCCTACCCCCACCCCGGTCTTCCAACTCATTATACGTTTATCCTTAAAACGCACAAATGCGCACATTTCACTTAAAAACCTACATCCGTTTGCATTGGGCGCCCTAGCCGGAAGTGGCGGCCGAATGACGTCACTCGGGCTCCGCGCACCCTCTGGCGCCATGCACGTGCATAATGCGCCCATAAGAGGTTGGTGCGGTGCGCCTTTAGTGGACGGGCGCGCACTATTTGGAGAGGCTGATGGTACTGAAGGTTGTACTGAGTCTAATGATTGGGAGTTTCGGAGCGACCGTATGTATTTCGCGTATGGCGTTGTGTCACGTATTGACAGTTGCGGCTGGTTGCTTGTTACATCGGTTGGCATTTGTGCTCATAATTGTGAAAACGCATTCATTAGTCAAGATGGCGGAGCGGTCATTCTATACTTGAGGAGCCCGCACTTCGAGACTGTCGGTGAACAGAGTATGTATGTCTTGCTGTTGTTGACTGTCCTTGAACCTGCACTGATGTTGCGTCTTTCAGAGACTGGCTGTACGGTGCGTTTATTTTCTCTGTTTAATATTCAGTTACCGATGGTTTCATGTGACATGGATTTGCATATCGTACTAAATAGTTTAGATGTCCGTGCGCGCCTTTGGTTGAGCAGGGTGTATCATGTAGAAGTATCACGCGTCAGTGTCGGCAAGATAATTTCGTTGCGAAAATAGTGTTACAAAATATCGTTTTCTATCCACTATGCGACAAACCCGATTATGCGACAAAGCCAATTATCCAATTGAAGTTATTCATTTTTATCCACTTCTATTAAATTAATAAATTTGTTATCATGTTTTTAATAGATGATAGAAACTTTTACTTTAGATTAATCATTTTTTGCAGGATACTTTAAAACATTTTAGCAAACATTAGCTATAAAATGACCACAAACAAATGCTACTGTCCATATGTAAACGATAAATAAATAGGGGGGCGACGAAATTAATTTTATGACCCGTTTAACACTGTTCAAAACAGTGATAAATAAGCAATAGCAGGGGACTAACGGGAGTTTATTGTTTGATTCGCCTTTCAATTTACGAAAGCACAATATTGCAGCAAAATATGGTACACCAGAAAACAATGGCATTATTTAGGGGATATATAATACTGTTATCACTATATCTAAACATCGAAGTCATGTGATTTTATATTTTGCCTAGTGTCACACCGCCACAGCGGTAGATAGAAACATCAATGGCAGGGCTATTATATCTCAAAAATTGGCTTATCGATTTTTATTGTGTGTTTGTATACCAATAAATTATAGACGTAACCGACTATCTCATTGTTGTCGCAATTCAAAACTAAACTTAATTTTGAGTGTGGTTGTTATTTGAAAAATGAGTATTTGCTCCGAATAAAGCACGTTTTAATTCTAAAACTGGATAGGAAAAACACGAAGACTAGATTTTGATTACTTATGCAAATATGAAAGGATCGAAATAAGAACTAGAAAGGCAATCATAGATTTCATATCAGCGATCTTCTTGATGTGTCGATTCAACTATGAATATTGTAAAAATAGGCTTGTACCTTTAAGGGCACATAAGCTAATTGCTTTAGACAAAATACATGGGGAATATTGACCTAAGTACAGATAGGCGCTTAATTTGATTTCGAAGAAAATTTAGTTTCGAAGGTCTACCTTTGCACTCCAGAATTATTGTCACTTTATTTTTCAAACATTAACATTATAGTCTAGACTAAAAATGTAACGAATGCTGACTGTGTCACTGTAAGCAGAAAGTGAATATTGATTATGCAGTAGCGCGCCTTATATATAGCTGCCCCCTTCCCGCACAACTGCCTTTACTCGATGACGCAACTTTCTCTCTATTAAAGTCGCTGTCAATCATCAATTAATGAATGTCAACAAAGGGACACGTCTTGCCATTGGTCCATTTAAACATGAGTGACCAATGAGAGCCTAGAATGAGTCTCAGTGGTTTTCAGCGAGGCACCAAATAATGTCGGTTTTTGAAAATTATTTTTTTTTCATAAATGTTAAATATCTCGACAATCATATAACAATGATTCATCAAAACCATCTATGCTCCATCTTTCGGTCATGTTTAATGCTTTAATACATATTATTATGTCAAGTTTATCCTATAACATATAGAAAAGTGTCCGACATGGCATTTTGAATAAAACTCGACTGATTTTAATACCTGCGAAATTTTCGTAAACGAAAAGATCGCAGATAACCAGTCCAACACGAAGCGGATGGACTGATCATGCCACACTAAACATGAAAAAAATGCAATCAATCTGTTTCTCTAGCGCCTTTAAAGGGTACCCAGCGTCTCTAATGTATACTCAGCGCCTCTTATTGGTACCTAGTACCTCTAATGGGTACCCAGCGGCTCTTATGGGTACCCAGCGCCTCAAATAGGTACCCAGCTCCTCTTATGGGTACTAGCGCCTCTAATGGGTACCCAGCGCCTCTAATTAGTACCCTGTGCCTCAAATTGGTACCCAGCGCCTCTTAACGGCACCAGCGCCGATTTAAGTCTAACGGCTACCCAGGTCTCGAATGTATACCCACCGTTCTTTATCGTACCCAGCGCCTCAAATATGAACCCAGCGTCTCTAAACTCTAGTTTAGGCTATGGAATATCTGGAAGACATGGGTTAAGGGAATTCAGGTAAGAATACGTACCTCCGTTGATTTGTTTGCGATTTCCAGTGCTTGTCGTGACATGGTATTGCTTTCTGGGGGCTGCTTGAGGTTGACGATTTGTGGACTGAAAAATGATAAAAGTTGTCAATCAAGTTATATCATTAAGTTGATTGTTTTGCATATATTTTTAATTCTTAAACTTTCTTCATAAAATGTAGCCATAAAAAAATCAAAAAAGGATTACCGGTATCGAAGTAGGATATGATTCACAATCTTTATATATAGATAATGTTATATTGGTTTAATTAAAAATAAATCTTTAAAATATGAAATTTCAATTAAAACTGTATTAAATATTAATTCGATTCAGATGGTGATATATCGAGTACAGTATCTGACCAGAAAGACAAACTCATACATGCACACGTTTATACGGAATAAAGTAAAATAAAAAAAATAAAGAAATAGATAAACAATTAAATCAAAAGTTCTACATTGTATATTACTTGTACTATTTTTGAATCATACAGTTGAAAGGAGAGAACAAGATTACATAAAAGCCGGTTCATATTCTGAAAATTTAACTGAGAAAACTGGCAATGTATTTACTGGAGCATGTTAGTCGATTAAAATATTGCATTTCAAATGTAACTGTTCCAGCTTATATAGGACACAAAGCATTATTTTCAGATTTTGAATATATTAGACATAGATCCTATGCCAGACAACTAGGCTAGTTTGGAGAGAAAGATATTTAAACATGCAATCCTCAAAATATGCAATTTGTCAAAGCTCATGCTGAAATAAGAACGAATAATATAAATAAATCTTCTAACTCTTACTCAATATATCGCATATGCCTTTCACATGTTAGTGTCTCCAATTTAACAAGTGAGACCCTTCCAAATGACAGTTATTATTCGAAGGAGGTTTTTATTCATGGATGGTTTCATCCATGGTGGCTTTATTCATCATGAGAGGCTTTAAGATATGGTAGGATCCACTCATTATGATCAAGACCGAGTAAAACCAAGCATATAGCGATATACACATTCAAAAAAAAAATAGAACAAAAAATAAAAGTCAAATGAACTATATAATGTAGAAACTAGAAAGGTGTCCGTTGGAGCACGAATGGCCCGCTACTTATAAAGTTGAAGCGCCATTACGGGTTGGCTTTCTAGAATGTTCGCGGTATTCGAGACATCTATCGAGGGCCGAACCGGATGTCGGGTGTGTATACCATCATACTATAAAACGATGAACTATCTATATAAGTTCCGACTC
>LQRL01029896.1:0-25369 GCA_001703475.1 Hydroides elegans
TTTTTTGCAACACAAAAAGGCTATTGAAACGAAGAATGATAAAGCGTAAGATAAGTATATGATTTTAGAACTGCATTTAATGATAAAAATGCTATTTTTATTTTTGGTATAAGTATAGTTATAAACGTGCCTTTCACACGTTCAACTTATTATTCTTAAACACAACTGACTCTATTTAAGAGTTGTCGCCGAGGTTGGACATCTCAGATAGTCAGGTACCAAAATATATTATTCATAATAGATATAAATCAATACTTTTTGGAATAGTTAAAATATAATAAATTAGAAATAACACAAAAAAAAGTTAATCTCAATAAGAATTTTTTCCTCATAAGAGAGTGCTATGGCCCCCGAAACAATAAATCAATAATTCATACGTTAGAAGTCACGTATTCGTAGCTAAGGGAAGAGTATCTAGCCGGGTTGTGTAGTATTTTTTTGGGTGTTCGGGTAGCAAAATACCTATCCCCACCAAGTCCTATTTAAGCAAGGTATATTTTTCGATCGACGTCCCAGAAAACAATATCCTCTTCTACCTGTCCAGGGGCCAATGCACCAAACGAACATATTCATTAAATGCTGCAGGCCGGGAGGCACGTCATTAGAAAAAAATTTTTCCTTTAGGGTTACACCCGCTACCTTAACACGTCATCAGCTTCGTCTTAGAGGATGTCGCTTTTGTTCTCTTTTTATCTGTGTGAAGAATCCTTTTCTGACTTTGCAGTTTCTAAGTTTCATTCAAATAATTATAGTGGACTCGACCTATTTTTTTTATGAAATATGATATTGAATGTGTTTATCAAGCTTGTTTCTAAAAGTGAAAATTAACTTCTGAGAAATTAAGAAATTACGTAATTTAAATGATTTCTGGAAACTAAAGTATTTTTCTAATATAGAGGAATAGTAAACCTAACATTTCTTTCTTTTTTACCGACGTGACTTTCGTTATCTTATTTAAAAGTAATAGTTTTAATAGAAAATATATGCACTTTTAGTTAAAAAATCAAAACATAATACGTGTAATGATTAAAGCAAAACAATTTATCATATGATTTATAAAATAATGCTGGTATACCAATGGTCGAATAAAGTTTTTAAGTTCGTATCGATCACTCAAACGTACTCATGTGGTTATTTTTAGACATTAAGTCCAAATTTTGGAGGTTAACCTAAACAAATATAGTGCTTACGAAACTTTGTTAAACCCGTGTTCCTTTTTCAATTTGCTAAAAGCTATAACTATTCGATTTATATATATATACAATATAACCTAGTTAACTCGTCGAAATGCTCTGGCATTTACCCCAAGTAATCCGTGAAATCGATTTTTCGGCAAAAATAGACACACATTACATGAGCATCTAAATTCAAATTTTATTAAGTCTCAAAATTTCGTTTTTAAATCCAAAGGTGCAAACCATGGTCGGCCTTAAATGAGCTATAATATTAAATATTTTAATCGCTCACGAACAGTTTCTCTTATAATGTCTATATTTTGTTTACAATCTCTTACTTTCACACTCTATTCTTCCTCATTTCCTTGCATTTTCCAGGTACGAGCCAGATTAACATAACAAGTGACAAACTTGATTCGATTGCCATACAAAGATGCAGAACTTTGTGCTATCTATTGCGTCTCAAAGTCTGTTTCGGTGTCATAAATAGTGGAAAAGACTGTTTGCTGACAAAACTCGCCTCTTTCGCTTTCTCTTTAAAATCGCCAAAGATGATAAACAAGATATGCAAATATTCAGTTTAATTAAAAATATATTCTTGTGTTTCGATTTAGTTTTTGTCCCAAGTACGATGATCGTGTATCGATTTGTGTTCTGATTCGTTACCGTGAAAATGAGTTTCCGGCTTGATAAAACTCATTCGCAATTGACGAAATATGTTTCTTTAAGTCTTAAACAGTGATCCAAACACTATAACTGATGTTCTTTTCTTATGTTGTAGGACCGGTTGTACTTTGTGATGGAGTACGTCAATGGTGGAGATCTCATGTACCGAATTCAGCAGGAAGGAAAATTCAAAGAACCAGTAGCCGTGTGAGTACTGCTTTTAAAATAATCAAAGTACAATGTTCTTAAACTATTATAAAAGCTCAATAATTGACTTATCGCCTTGTTATTATACAAAATATTTTAATCTCATCATATATAAGTTAAATGGTGGCAAATGATTGAGCTTGAACTCACTAATCGATAATGATAGTCAAAATCATTTTCGTTTCAGATTTTATTCCGCAGAGATTGCCATAGGTTTATTTTACTTGCATAGCAAAGGAATAGTATATAGGTAAGTGTCCTTAATAATACATAATTGTTTTTGTGATGAGATTTGAATATAAGCAAATACATGCATTAACAGTTATTTCATTATGCTTAATAAGGTATTTTATGGGAGATATCAGCCTACGTTTTAGTATTTGAGGATACAAATGAATTACAATCTTGGACTTAAACCCTACCTAATGGCCACTCATGCTTAAACGAAGCATTAGATGATATTTTACCTTCTTTAGTTTTAGGTTTCAGCATGTCTGTGTGTCCGTCTGTCCAAGTTTAGGTAATGTACCGTGTCGAGCGCACATCTCGAATAATTAAGAAATCCCATCTAATCATTTTTATTATTTAAGCACTAACTACAGCGGGGATGCTGCTGCCCTCTGACAGCACTAAATTCTTTCTGAAAAGACCTTTCCTTTCATATTTCAGAGAATGTGAAAACTATCAATTTTTTGTCGGTCCGGCGGACCGACATGTCCAATATTTTGTCGGTCCGGCAAATTTTTGATCGGTCTGGCATAAAATCACCTAAAATAATCGGCAATTTTTTATCGGTCAGCCGGACCGACAAGTTAAAAAATTTGTCGGTCCGGCCGAATATTTGTCGGTCCCGGACCGACGGACCGACGGTTTTCATATTCTCTGATATTTCCTCTTTTGTGTCTGAAAACAAAATTAAACCGCTGTTGCAAACACTATAACACAATGCGTGTGTAAGATCTTGCTTCGCTTCGCTTCAAGAAATGCGCAAGGAAATTTGCAAAAAAAAAAACAGATATAACATAGCCTATATATTGAAATATCCTTAGATTATCAGTTTAACAGTTTAAGTTATGAAAACACCAATGTCGGACTCGAGTCAATTTCACAGCATAAGTTTAGCCTAAGTTTTCATGTTTTTACAAACGGGAACCTAGTCTATGGAATTGGCTTAGGTCTTCCTGAGTTCCACTTCTCTTTAAATCAACAAATGTACATATATATATTTCGTTTGCGTGCCCACAGAGATCTCAAGCTGGACAACGTGATGCTGGACGCCGAAGGCCACATCAAGATCGCCGACTTCGGCATGTGCAAAGAGAACATCTTCGCCGACAAGACGACGCGCACGTTCTGCGGCACGCCAGACTACATTGCGCCAGAGGTAGGATACTATATACATTGGTCTAAAGGAATGTTATATGTAAATGAATTTACAAAATTTCGTTATAATCTTTAACCCAGAAAGCCTGTACGGGAATTAGCCGCCGAAGGAATCTAAACAATGCGGATGTATACCTTTGGTATACTTATAGCATATTGGGTTGATTTTTGTACTCTCTAAATTATATGTAAACATAAATAATTAGCTTAACTGCTTTGGAAGAAATTAACTTTGATTATATTTTACGCTGTTTTTCTTTAGAACATTTCAATACATAGTCATGAAATATAGCGAATTATACAATGGTTTGTTTCAGATCGTGTTGTATCAACCATACGGCAAATCTGTGGATTGGTGGGCGTACGGAGTATTACTCTATGAAATGTTGGCAGGACAGGTATGAACAGTAAAACTATTTAAACATACAATATACTTGCAGCTTTAAGCAAAAACTGATTATCATGAATTAAGTTGAAGGGCTCCGTGCAACAATGTGGTAAGTCTGAAATTTGCATTTTAAGAAAAAGGACATTGAATGTTTTTGCATTGGTAATCTATATCACGATTGCCAAGTGGCCAAACAGCGAAATAATTATGATCATATTGACTTCCTATCTTTATTCAAGTATATAACAAGGATCTATAATCATGTGATATTTTAGAGAAACATGTTATGTCAACTTAACACTTTGTTGCACGAAGCCCTTCAGTTGTTATTCTAAACTTATCATCAAATATATTCTGATATACAAAATTAAGATGAAGAGTTATTAGTATGCATCAATCACTCATTATGTAAGTTATACGATCATGGTGAATATGTTGCTTTTGACATGTTGCGTTTCATCGTTAAACTATCCCCATACTTTCTTTGTTGAAGCCACCGTTCACGAGGAAGACTATTGTGTTTAATAATTTTAGGGTTTGACTGGTTCTACTTTTAATCTTTTAATCGCCATGTTTTTCTTCTGTTTCACAGCCGCCGTTCGACGGGGAAGACGAGGAGGAGCTATTCACGTCCATCACCGACCACAACGTGTCCTATCCCAAGTCCGTGTCCAAGGAGGCCGTCTCATTATGCAAGGGGGTATGGGCATTCATTAGTCTATTTACTTTATTAAATGACTGAATCATTGTAATAAAGCTGTATATTGATTTTCACCCTATATATTCAAGATTTTAAGCCCACACACACATTATATGAGAGGTTTGAGGATTCGTTACCAGTTTGACGTTTAGACCTCGCGACCGTCAGACTGACATTTGTCATGATCCAAAGAAAAAACTCTTTATGACAAATAACAAACAAATATAATCTTACCTGTATCTTTATGGAAACACACACCGTTGTGTGTACATGCACAAAATATAACTTTTCTATATCCTTAGATGCTAACGAAGAACCGGGTGAAGCGCCTTAGATTCGACCCCCTTGTGTGATAAGCACCTAACATTATTGACTCTTCATGTGGTATTCCCATAAAATACTTCATATATTTATACTGTTAATATTTATTCATATAAAAATTCATATTTCCTCAGTTGCTAACGAAGAACCCGGTGAAGCGCCTGGGCTGCGGACCGAACGGCGACCGCGACATCAAGGACCACGCCTTCTACCGCCGCGTCAACTGGCAGGCCATCGAGAACAGGGATGTGCAGCCGCCATACAAACCAAAAATAGTACGTATATGGATACATCAGAATAGACTCCATCTCCACTCCCTGCAGCCGCATTACAAACCCAAGCCGATAAGTTTTCTCTCTTCCCTTTTAGTGGCCACCCTACAAATCAAAACATGCTACGTATGTGTCCACATGATGAAACATTCCAAACCCTGCAGCCGTATTGCAATTTACGTATTTGATCACGTCTATTTGATCCCCTCTAAAAGCTCCCCCACCTCTAAACACCTCCATTCTTTTGCGCGTTACATTTCTTAGGTTTATTATCGTAACGCCTGTTTCCGTTTTCGAAATGGATGGACCTGAATATGCCATTTCATTCTGTTTATATATTTTAGTCCTCCGCCGCCGCGTTAGCGCGAAGCGGAGGACTATAGTATTCAGTACTGTCCGTCTGTCACTACAACAAATAATTGAGCTATCAAAAAATTTCAAGTTTTTTTATACGTTCAATGGAATTATAAGACCAATGAACCATGTCCGTCTGTCTGTCCGTCTGTCGACACGTGGGTGCACTACTTTGTACGGACGAGTGCTCGGTTATCCCTCGATGGATTAAGTTTTCCTTTGGCACATAGAAAGAACATATATTTGAGCTGTGCTTAGGCGTATTATTGTTGAAAAAAAATCTAAAAAATTGGATTTTTGACGAATTTTTGAAAAATGGTGACTTTGGTGACAGCGTGGTTATTGATGATAGTTTGTACGGCCGAGTTCTCGGTTATACCTAGATGGATTGTGTTTTCCTTTGGCACATAGAGCATACGCGTATTATATTTGAAAAATCTTCAAAATTGGAATTTTGGCGAATTTTTGAAAAATGGTGATTTTGAGGACTTATTATGATTATTGATGGTAGTTTGTACGGACGAGTTCTCGGTTATCCCTCGATGGATTAAGTTTTCCTTTGGCACATAGAAAGAACATATATTCGAGCTGTGCTTAGGCGTATTATTGTTGAAAAAAAATCTAAAAAATTGGATTTTTGACGAATTTTTGAAAAATGGTGACTTTGGTGACAGCGTGATTATTGATGATAGTTTGTACGGCCGAGTTCTCGGTTATACCTAGATGGATTGTGTTTTCCTTTGGCACATAGAGCATACGCGTATTATAT
The DNA here is from genome assembly GCA_001703475.1 of Hydroides elegans. Taxonomy (NCBI): domain Eukaryota; kingdom Metazoa; phylum Annelida; class Polychaeta; order Sabellida; family Serpulidae; genus Hydroides; species Hydroides elegans. The sequence continues at coordinate 6,236 of LQRL01029896.1, forward strand.
TTGAAAAATCTTCAAAATTGGAATTTTGGCGAATTTTTGAAAAATGGTGATTTTGAGGACTTATTATGATTATTGATGGTAGTTTGTACGGACGAGTTCTCGGTTATCCCTCGATGGATTTTGTTTTCCTTTGGCACATAGACAGAACATATATTGGAGCTGTGTATAAGCGTATTATTTTTGAAAATTCTTTAAAATGCTAATTTTGGCAAGTTTTCGAAAGATGGTAATATGGGGACTTAGGCAAATAGAGAAAGGCGTTTTGAGAAAAAAAAAACGTTGTGAGAAAAACCTTGTGAGAAAGACGTTATGAAAAGACATTGTGAGAAAGACGTTCCTTCGACGGATTCTAATTTAATTTCCTATGTTTTTCAATTTTCAACTGCTGTTAAAGTAGCGGAGGACTTAATCAGTTTCATTGATCTACTTGTTTCTTTTCGTCTAATTAAGGAATGTTACTGCAAAATTTAGTGCATTGAGAGTATGTTTGATGATCATTCCGTGCACTTGACACACCCGTCTCAAATTCGCATGATTGTACAATTGTTTATATACAATTTGACATTGTTCTTGATTGTTTTATCATTCCAAATTATGCATTGTTCGCATATTATTTCTCCCAAGCTCTTATTCAATTAAAAACAAACGTTTTTGACTCCTTTATCAACAATCAATTTTTATCCTGCTAATTTCCATCCCGCTTACCTGAACTAATTGGCACTACACCACAGCGGTGTTCATTAAATACTGTATGATTTGTAACTGTCTTTGCAAAAAGAAAAAAAGTCTTTTAGCATGGAGGCATTTTAATGTTGTCTTCAACAAAATAAGATGAATAGTGGAATCTTGATTTGTGATTGTCTTGATCATATCCTGATTTATAATATTGTAGTGATCTGTATATGATTTTGCACGTCCACTTTATATACGGCATTTTGAGTTAAATTAAATTGCGATCATGTCAGCAAGCCATCAATTAATGTTAAAATTGTGAACGAAGAAGATACTGTATTCAAAATTTATATGAGCGCCACAATTGGTTGGAATCGAAAGAAACTTTGAGAAGAATTGGTATTCAAACATATTGATCTTTACCGTATACGTAGCTTATATAAGGCTCCCTATAGATCCACCAAAATCAGGCGCATTTCGATTCACCTACCGTCCCTGTTTCTATGATAAATCTAAAGAATTTCAAATTTGTGACGCCTATCTTTACTCAGATATTAATTTAATTTTTATTATTCTAGATTGGTTTACAGTTTACAAATGGATTAAATGAAAATCAAACCTGCATTTTAGCAATCATTTCATCAAGTGTATTGTAATGCCAAAATGAACAAAACTTTAAATCAAAATTGTGCACCAGGAGCTAAAATATCTACGGAGGATTTAAAAAAGGAAACCAAATGTTTTTGTGTTGACGGCTTTTGGAATGCAGTTTTGTGCGCCTGAAATAAATTATGTGATGCATGGAGTTCAACCCAACCTTCATCTACCATATAAGGTATATATTTAAATATTTGTTTTCTTGTTAGATTCCATATATATTCTTCTAGTGTTTAAATATGTTTTTGTCTTTTTGTGAAATATTATTGCGAAACGTTAATTGTGTCTGTGAAAAAGTCATGTATTTTGTCAATTTCGAATAAATTGATTCACTCATGTTTGCCGCTTTTATAATGAAATATTTTTTATCATTTTGCATAGAAACAATACAAACCCGACGTGATTATCGACTCAAGTTATAAGCTTTGCTTATCGTTATGACAAAATTGGTCAAACCCTCTCCATGAAATCGTATCCAGTATATGCTTTCTAAATGTCCATTTACGGTGGCATACAAACATTTACCCTTTCCATTTTGCTTTTCCAACTTAGCTTAAATATTCAAAAATAAAACCCTGTTACGCTTTTTCCCAATATTTGCTCGTTCATGCCTATCTCTGATTTATTTTAGAAATAAGAACTAGTATCTGAAAGACTAGGCTTATGTTCAAGTGCATTATTGTGTTATGTTCTTGTAAATTTTATTCCATATTTGTCTATAAATAAAATGCCAAACATTCTAACAATAAGACAGTAAAAAAGGGATAGTTGCTTTCATTGCATCGTTCTAGTTGCGAATTCAAGTAAAGATTATTAAATTGTTCACTGCCGCATTTATATGCAAAATGTTCTTTATATCAAACAACACCCCTGTATTTATTGAAAAAAAACTAATATAGATACAGGAACAATTTAATTAACCCAAAAAAGTAGAAATTCACAGATGCACCGAGCTTCATTTGTCAACACAACAGTTCTAAAGAATAACCTACGAATGAACTGACATGCATTCTTTTATAACCATGAACAACACATAACTTATAATCCTGCAATTTTTTTAAGAAAAAAAAACATAACGATGCTTTATATACATTGTTTATGCTAATGACTATTTTTTCATCTCTTGTAGAGTGACGCGCGGAAGGCGGAGAACTTTGACAAGATGTTCACTCGTGTACCCATCCGCCTTACTCCGGTCGATGAAGAGATGCTTGCAATGAACGCAACGGGACATGAATTCGTTGGCTTTTCTATGGTCAATCAGTACTACATGCCAAGAAGAAGTTCTTTGTATTGTCCGTGAGTGATGAGGGCGCGGAGTAATATTGGCTGAAGCTATTTAGTGATTGGGGCTTTTGCAAATGAAAACTGAAAAATGCTGCGATATATGTCTTATGTTGGAGTAAGTTGAAAAAGGTTAAAAGCCAAGGACAATTAATTATCTTATATAATGGCTTACCCGGTAGTCTACAGCTGTTGCTAGGGAAAGGTCTGTGCGGGAATAGAAAATTACTATATGATCTTGATCAAAAGTCTTTTATGATATGTCACTTATCTGGAACCTGATAATCCATTGAAAATAGTCTCAAAGAAGTATTCATTCTTCCCTCCGTCTGGCTCAGTCATTTGATCATTTTTCTAGATAACTTCCTATCATGCTTGTTGTATAAAGTAGACTTCTTAGGTTGAATGTACTATGTGAATGTCCTTCAATTTGTACGATAATGGTTGAATTACATATTTGTGAGGACCAACAATTTGTGTAACATAAGGTAAGCAAGAGCTAAGAATTGAAATATTTTATCGGGTTGTGAAAGGAAAATGATAATAAAATATTGATAAATAATTGCTAGTAATAAGATATATTAAATTCTTATTCAAACACATACACTTAGGATTTAACTGTTGTGAATTAATCTTTGTAATGTATAATTATACATTTTCTCATATACGTCTGATATATAAAAAAAAGCTATTTTATCTACATATAGATTTTATATGTATAGTATTTAAGTTGAAACTAATAATTTATGATCAGGTTATGTGTTTTAACATATTGCAGATATACTTTTACCTACATGTTTTTGTATATAAAGGCAGGTTAAGATTATGCAACTACTTAATAACTAATCGCTCAAATTTATTTGTACACGTATGGTCTTTTAATGTCTTGTGAGAAATAGATAACTGATTTGAAATATTTTTATATTTATGTGTTGTTTATATGATTAAATTATCACAAAATATTTTGAAAAAAAATGCATTAACTTTTTTTCTAAAATAAAAAAAAAAAAAAATATATATCAACGTGAGCAAGGCAACGTATGGAATAATTTGCGTATGTTCTGTTGACAAACAATAGGTTTAAAAGCAAGCATGATTTGTTGGGTAATTTAAGCTGAAAGTCTTATTGAATAATTATGTTAATGTACATGTGTTTTAAGATTTTCCTCATTTTCTACAAAATACTTGATTGTTTACGTTCATTGTTAACCCTTCAAGCTATGTAACAAATAAATCAAACTGAATATATTGAAAACGTCAGAGATTTTCTTGTTCATTTAGTGCAATTAGTGATACACGTTAATGTTAACGGGTAAACGAAGTACCACTTAGCGTTTTACTTTATTTTGGTGACATTATAATGATTTACTAGTTGTGCCTTACATGTAGCCTATATGATTATCACACAAATCCTTATAAAGTTTACAGAAACAAGTAATCCAATGTCACACTATTTTTTAGGCTTTACAGTATTTTACAGTCACAATTCTAAATTCATTATCTAAAGGTCAACAAATAAAACATAGATATGAATTAACAATGAAAATCTCCCAACAATTAATAAATAGATGATACATTTGCTTATTTATTGTTTATACATTGTTTTTATCTGGGTTATCTTTTAATTAAAGTTTTGACTTCTATGATTTAATATATTGTTTTTTTTTACATTGTCGTCATATATATTTCTATCCCTTTCTTTTCAACAGAAAAACCGCAAGGACGTCTCCAATTTCGACTACGAGTTCACGTGCGAACAGCCGAAACTGACGCCCACGGACAAACTGTTTATCATGAACCTCGACCAGACCGAGTTCACCGGCTTCTCCTTTGTCAACCCGGAGTTCATTGTCGAAGTGTGATCGGAAAAAGGGGGTCATTGTCGATGTGGGGTCGGAGTTCATTTCGAGGTGTGGTCGGAGTTCATTGTTTTAGTGTGATCGGGAGGGGATGAGAATAGGGTACTGCGAATGAAGGGATGGGGGTAGAGGGTTGATAGGGGGGGATTGGTATGTGTATAGACATAATATTGAATGTTATACAGGTTTAACGCCGACGCACTAGTTGTTATGTTTGTTCCAGAGTTGTTCAATCTTTCGGTGGGTTTGCTCCAGCCGTGAAAGGGAGGCCCCATTATGTAGTTTATATGAAAACTGTAGATCGACGTTGGGTGCGATATAAGATTTTTGTCTGGCCTGTGGTCAAAAGATTACAAGACTGTTTGATATTGTCATGCATGACAAATTGTATTTATTTGTGTTCAACCTTTAACATAACTACCTATTATGGATCCTGTTCATATGATAACGATGATTTTCCGTAATTTTCCGCGTATAATACGCATATTTTCTTCAAAAATCCGACCTAAAGTCGGGGTGCGTATCATATACGGAAAAATCACGGCAGTTACTGATAAGAAATAAAGTCGCTTCAATTCCATTTCTTAATAAATTGTAATTTGTTTGGATGTTCTTATAGATTCTATCAGTTCTAGAACTGTACAAAACTGGCCTTTGCTATTTGATCATGCTTGACCGTGTTATGCAGGGATATGGCTTATGTTGTTTGTACATTTTTCGTTCTAGCTTCTCTCAGTCCAAGCTGAATATTGCCATATTATGATGCAATCGTAGTATCTATTATACAGACTAGTCACTTAATTTCATTGCAAGATATGATTGGCGTTTTTGTTTTAATTTCAAATTGTGGGCGTGTGTTGAAATAGCTTAACTGTTAATGGTAACAGTGCAATACCTTATAAACTGCGAATTCTTTTGTATAGTTAGAATATTGGATTGGTTTGATGTAGGACAGAGCATAGAATATTGAGGCGACATGGAAGATAAAAGCATTAACAACATATTCCTGTTTTGACATGATTGGTTGGATGTGATGTGTTTAATTTTACTACATTCAAAATCATGTATGAATTCTCTTTGTGGGTACTTGTTATTTGAATTGTACATAGTATTTTATAGTTGATGATTTGAGATGTGCATTTTAAGGAAGTTACATTGCGATATGTAATCAAATTATTTTCATGATATTCATAATCATTCCATGATATTGATATAGCGTCATAATATAAATCTTATTTTGATAGTTTGCTCTTTGTTATATAGAAATTGGTTTTACATTCAATAACAATTGTGCTGTAAATTTTCCTGTGTGCTATATATGCATCGTCTGTTGAACTGTTGAAATCAAGAATGGCACCGCATTACAGTCTCATGTTAAAATCTTAATAATAAAGTGCTAATGAAAAGTGCTACCAAGCCATGTATTAATATAATTTTATTATGAGAACATTGTTAATTCAGAATTATTGGCCAATTGAAATTATGTTACTTGTAAGGAACATTTGGTGAGGTGTTGTTCGCACCGTTGTTCGACTAAGATAAAACCTGAAATCTTCATTTGTACAATATTTACATAGTTGTTCATGCACAAAACGGAACTTGATTTCTTAGCGACACACCAATCTATGTTTCTATTCAAATCATACATTCACATTAAATATACTTTTGTTTGCTATCATATTGATTGTTCTTTCAACAATTGCCATGTATAACCTTTTCAAAATTTGATTGTTTATATAGATATATAAATATATTTGTTCATGTGCTTTGATATGTCTTCTGCAGTGGATATAAGGCTATTTATATTTGTTATCCAATTATTGTATGGAAGTCGAATAATTATAAAAGTGAATTCAAGTCAACAGTTGTTAATTGTTGTACCATGACATTGTGATTGATGTGCTACGAGACGTCTATAGCAACGGAAAACTCTTGCCGAAATATCAGAGAAGAAATAATGCCGCAACCAAAAGACCATCATAAAACTTTTGCTGTTGATCTCCAGATAAACATTAACAATCTTTAAGTGAAATAGTAAAAACAATATTTGATCAGGCCTGTTGGACTTATGACGCGTGTTATGGTAGGAATGTCTCGAAAAAAGAGAATTTTCTACTAAAGAGACACGTTTATATTTTATTTTCATTAAGATACAATTTGAATAGATGTTAATGTTCTCTGCCTGAAATGCAAAATATGTATTAGTTTTCTTCAAGCTGTTTCAGCTATTTTCTCACACTGAGGCCCGCACAATATGAAACACCACTCTTTCTCTATGTCATTGAGGCTCGCTTGGTGTCTTATATAACTTTTGTTTTTAATTTTTGACACGTTATATCATTCATGTTGCATATTAGATAAAGAATATTCATATAATAAAGTTCCTTAGGATTCAGAATTTTAAACCAAATGTGTACCTAATTTATCAAATGTGACTGGAAAAGCTTGAGCATGTTCATAATTACTTTTACACCAAAATATTAGAGCTAGTAACGATTTTGCAATTTTTACTTCCTGTGATTTATAAAAATCGTTTTAAAAGTTATTTATATTTTTTCCGGATTCGAAGTAAGCCATTTGTTATATAGTTGCGGGCAAATACGTGTTTAGTAATTGATAAATAATAAATTATTAAAAAATGACAGGTCAACATTGGAAGTGCATTTTGAATATAAATAAGACGGAGATGCATCGATCAAATATGTTTTATAGGCTAATTAATATTTTAGCTATCACGGATTATTGATACAATAATGCACATTGTTTTTATGCAGTAGATTATGCAAATTTGTTTATTCTGTTACAATGTACTTTTAAGTTGATGAGCCGCCTTTTATTTAATCGAAATTGGAAATTGTGAAATACTCTTTACTTAATATACCTCGCCATTTCATATTGTTGTATATTTCAAGTTAGTCGTGAACAAATATAAAGCGACTACTATTACATTGACATGTTTGACGATAAGTGTGAAATTCGGTTTCTCACATGTGTGAATGTTTGATAGTATGTATATGTGTAAAGAAAAATGCATATTGCATTTTTATAATTACAAGAGGGCTGATCAATTGCAAATACTTTTTGTGTGGCAATCTATATATTTCAGTTTTCTATCAATGGACTTCAACCGCTTGTATGTGCATGTGTTATTTACGTAACTGCAGTTAGACATTTCTTAAAACAAAGAAATTCGGTAAAAAAATGTTGAGTCATCAGTTGTGTAATTATTACTACATTACACGCGTTTAGGACAGACAAAAGAATTTTAACCAATAGCACTTATATTTATGTTTTGTGGTATGTTATCAAGCCATTTATGTGAATAGTATAGAATATTCTTATGATTCAATGGCTTCATGTTACCTTTTCATGTTTTCCTTTACAATGTCACCATTTCTTACTGTCATGTTATTATTGGATATATAAAAGTTACAAAGATTTTTCTTGTGTTTGATTAAACAGCGGCTTTGGTGATAAATATCCACACGATAAATATATATCCATGATTCAGAAAATTAATTCTCTTACAGCTGATGTGTGAACTCATTCACTGTGAACAGCCTTTGGTTCGACATTTTTAAACGATTAGCCAGTGTCTGGAAAACTGGGAACTAATTAGAAACAACTACCATTTAACACATTGGTTATCAACGGGCAATCCCTGTTTTCCAAGATGTTCAAACCAATACGCGTCCAGGTTTAAAGAAAAGAGCCAATCCGGTGACCACTTGTTGATTATCACTTTTTAACACAAAAAATGGCGAAAAAAAAACAAATAACGGATCCATTGACATTTTTAAACAATTTTGTCAAGATTTATTGAAGGTGATACATTCTAGCATTAAAACTCATAGATATTATTACAAACGAAACATGAATTTTATATTATATGCCATATCAAGTTATGTTGAATTTATAAAAGGAACAATCTACAGGTAATCATTTACAATAACATAACAGCTCATCGGTCTTTACGTGGATTAAATGGGTGTAGTGTTTAGTGATTTATACACTGTGCACGAATTCGACGTGACTCTAACATGAGATTGAATTATACTTGTTTATAACTAATCTTAATGACTTGAATACATATCCTCTCACGTCCATCTCCATGTCAATGTATATGATGAATAGGTTTGTTATTTATAACTGGTCGATTAACTAACCACATATAGTAACATATATTTTTATTTAAAATCTACATAATACTGCTACATGCCTCTTATAGAAATGTCTTTAAGCTAGTCTTACAACCGGCCGTACGGGCGACCGCCCGTACGGGCCCCGTAACTTTTAAACAATATTCTGATCGCAGCAGCCCCGCAGAGCACGTAGCCTTCCAGTCATTCACGTACGGGGCTCCGTGCGTGCTTCGTGCGGACTACCTGCGATTCTATGATCGAAGAGCGCCCGCAGCAAAAAATATGCATTCACATTTTCTCCTGCGGGGCACGTACGGGCAGTCTACGGGCAGAAACCCGTGCGTGTGCCGTACGTGCGACGTGCGTGTAACGTGCGGGTCACGTACGATTTCTTCAAAATTTGCCCGTAGACAGTCCGTAGAGCACGTACGGCCGGTTGTAAGACTAGCTTTAGTTCCATGCCGAATTTTAATGTTTCGATTGTCAGATGGCAGTACATTTTTTAAAAACCTCCTTAAAAGAAAATTATCTCATGGCGTTTCTTCCTCAATATCTGCAATATATTCGCAATTCGTTATCTCACGAACGCAGTTTCAGGAACGAAGGATGTACGTATATTACGAAAATAGCTCAAACCTTCTCCATGTAAACACATAAAAACACAAAATATACACACATAGTCCATAGTGTATTCGCTGCTCGATGTAAAAAAAGCACATATTCTTTAAACAAAATACGTTCAAACGGTTAAACGGGAACAAGAATATAAATATATATGATATATTTAAATGCAATCACCTGTTCATACATAAAAGATATCTTAATTCTTATATATTCTTTCTGCAAAGTATAATCAAAATCATGAAAGGACCCATGTGTATTTATATGCATCTGTAAATAAATGGGTATGTATAATTATTTTAAAGAACACTTCGTGTACATTATGGGTATGCTACAATGTTAAATGAGTATCTGAAGTAGAAATAGTGTATCAACAAAAATTGATACTTTTTCGATTATGACTCAAGGTGCTCTGTAGGTATCCCGGATCAAGTGAGCGTTTGATCTTGTTGGCACATAAATCTTATCAATATATGAATCATATATCCAACAAACTTCTGTAAATGCAAATGAAGCCATGTCTAAATCCATCATTGAAAGCTAAATTAAGTAATTCGATAAAAAATTGCGAACCTTGGATATAAGATAGTCGGTACTTTAAAGTGTTATTCCGGAACGGAGAGGCAAAATATACTGGTTTTGTACATCTTAAGTATATGTTAGTCATCCAACTTATTTATAAAATGTTTTATTATTTGACAATTGTTTAAAGTCAGTTATGTCAGGTTATAATCATAGACGTCCCACTTTAAAATGTTGTGAAATGATAGTAATAACATCAAGGTTTGAGTTTAACTGAATGCCATTTCATTCTATGTTTGTAAACCTTTAGTGCATCAACCACCATCTGAAAGAAGTTTTCAGATAACACGAGCTGATCAAGAATGTCGAATCTATGTTTGTTTGTATTTTTTCCAGCTTAATCAATTAAACAAGATTTAATTTGATTTACTATATTTTTGTAGATAGGCAGTTGAATATGATTAAAAATAAGTGGAGTTTTTCAATGCATTCACCTTCTTCAAAATCTGGACACTATAAAAACAAATATACATTTCTAAATTAGATATGTAAAAAGCTCCAACATCACTCAAAGATTATCTATTGAAATAAACTGTTGAAGTGAGTTCGGACGTGTATTGCATTTCAAAAAGGTTTATAACAAGAAAAAGAAATATAAAGAAGAGCACCCCACGAGGTGTTCCTCAAAAAAAGTGTTCCTTTTCAAAATTCATCTAGCTACAAATTTTCAAGAATTGCCCACTAGCTACACAAAATAAAGGAACACCTTTTCCAATAATTTGGTATTTTTTACTAATTCATCTGTAATTTGTACTGAATTCTCATTCAGAAATATATAGCTGGGCGTTCTAGATTGATATGTATTCAAATATTTGTGATATTAACAAGTATTTCGATTTTCATTCTTTACAAAAGGTGTTCCTTTCCCGATTCTAGCTGCCTAGATGAGCGTTCTGAGGCCAGCTAGCTACAAAAGAAGGAACACCTTTTTGTAAAAAATGTTCTAAAATTAAGTATTTGATATCTTTTTCAATGTTTTAAGTGATCCCAAGCTCAAATTAACATTTTTTTAGAAATAAGTTCGTGGGTGCCCTTCTATAAAGAAAAAAGAAAAGGTGGAGAGAAAATAAAGAAAAAATAAAAAGGCCTCTCAGATATTTGATTTTTCGGGATAATAATACAGGATTTCAGTCTCGAAAACAGTAAAACCAGGAAGTAAAAAAGCGATATGGATATATGAAGTTAATACTATTTTTTCTGCAAATTGACTGTATTTCAAACATTCCCTGAGTTCATTTGATTATAAGGTAAAACGATTGAAAGCTGGACGAAAAGATCACATACAATTTTTAGGTAAAGTTGGGCGATAATACAAGAACCTTTCATCCGAATTATCCATTGAAATTCAAACAACTTACTGGACTCTCTCTGGACGTTTTTTTGTGCCACTATATCCTTATATTTTCTTTATCGCCAATATTTGCATACATCTAAAGGGAGGAAGGTTTTCTCGTCTCGTCTTTAGTCATATCAAATGTAGATTTAGAGTTAGCTTGGGCCCTTGTTCCTAGCTATACGGTTACAGTATACGAGTAAATAGCCTGGTTGGGTTACTCGCCACATGTCGGTTGCATACATACAATCAGTGCTATTTCGATCCATCATATGTGTGAAAGATAATTTATATAATTTTAGTTGTCCCTGATTCAACAATGCGAGTTCATTTTCGATAGTATAACACGTACATGGGCAGCTTTGTGTGCTTTTGACTGGATATGAAACATATTTCAATGTTCATATTCTACAATAAATATTTCATATTTCCAAATCCAAATTTATTATTTCTACAGTTCATCAATACACATATATACCATAATCTGCCGATAGAAGTATACGTAATACTTCTGTCTTTAAAGTTTAATGCTTAAATCTGTTATTCAGCAATATGTTGTCTATTGCCACAAAATATATCATTTTCTACAAGACAAGGTGTAGAGCGGTCAATTTATTGTGACAATTCTACTTACCAGTGAACAATAATTTTAACTACATTTATTATATATGTTTTTTTTTGTGTAACGTTATAAACTTGTGTTAGGGTTTTCTCTCAAGAACCGCCATGTAAATAAGTCAACTTTATACAGACTGTCTGGTGCAAAGTATTGTGATCACACCATATACAAGTAACAAGTGTTATTACTTATGCTCCAAGTATAATTGTTGATATTATTTAGTTCTCTATACACATTATGCGTATATTGCAGTGTTGAATATTTACAAAACCTAATTGTATTTACTTTTGTTTTTTATTGTATTATAATTGTAATATTTTAATGGCGAATTGAAAATGGAATATATCAATCCATCATATTTTAGACGAATTACAAATGCAAAATAATCCATGAGGTTTGCTTGCTTATTCGTTAGTACAAAAAATGCAATGTTTATAATTGTATGATGATAGAGACATGCACACGTTGTGTTAAAAAAATAATGAATTCCCTTGGAAGCCCGTAGGTATATTTCAAAAAGGGTCATTTATTAACCCTAACGACGCTGTGCCAAAATATTAGGGATGGGTCGGGGCCAGATTTTCGGCCCCGGGGCCCCGTGACTCAAACCCCGCCCCGTCGCGGGGCCCCGTCGATACCCCGTCTATTAATGTTTCACCGAGCCTTGACATAAACTATATTTAAATAATAAGATTTCTTTGCAAGATCAGAATTGTCAATTAATTGAACACACAGTTATCCCATATCAATGCACAAATAGATGTATAGATAGGTCAAATGTGAATAATCTATACATTTTTGTTCGATATTTGCATGATTTTGATTTATTTAAGCATCATTTGTGTTGTTGAAAATAAAGGTTATGAAAGACGACGGGGCCCCGGGGTTTCGGGGCCCCGACCCATCCCTACAAAATATACATTATAAATTTATAGGAGATATACAATAAACCATGCGACAAATGGACGATTTATAACATTGCAGTTATTTAGATAAAAAGTCACTCTTTTTAACAGGCTTGGTCAAGTAAATGTTCATTGTCGCCCCCTTGTAAACGTATTTATACAAAATATATTGTATTGAAACATGATTTTGTATATTTCGATCATGGTGCGGAGACAGAATCCCTTTCAATAAACCTTTCTTTTGTCTGAAATGTCTTGATAATCTAAATTTTCTAAACAAAATATGTATAAATTGAATGTCTTAACAAAGGTTGTTATACCCTTTGCCTTGAATCGATTACAAGCATGAAGTGTGGAACCTACAAAGTTTATACTCGTACTCGTCGGGGAATAAGCTAAATGCCGAATTATTAGTATTGTTTTTTTTTAGCAGTCCCTCAATGTTTATCCTTTCTGGCCGTTTATTAAGTGCCAATGTTGTAAAAAATATATTTGTACCTTTTTCAGAAATAAATAATTTGACCATGGCTGAAAACATTGGAATGGTGCATTTGGACCCAGGTATGCCTGATATGCTCAAGAATTATATTTGTTCAGATATGACTAGGAAAGGATATATAATAATTCGCTAAGATTTAGAACAACACATTGGTCCATAAAAAAGAACACCTGATTTGTTTTACTTTTAATTCATCAAAAAATATGCATTTTAATTGAGCTATTCGAGTAACGCATTTTTAACGGATTACAATTTCGTTTATATTGATTTTTCTGTTTAAATTCTAATCTCTGGCTCTGTCCTTTGGCAGTCGTTCAGGTTATACATGTACATATTTTATACTCATTACTGGTTTGCTTTTACAGATATCGACATTGAGGGAGGAAACCAACCACGTTATAGGAAACATACCAAAGTTTCAAGGTAAGCCCTCCTGCTTTTTTGCCTAGTTTTAGCCCGCATGTATATATACTTTAAATAAATATATTATTAAGCTATATGATCATATTTCACCATCGAACCCAAGCTGTATTTTCTTTAAACATCAACTTCCTTTTCCGGTGGCTAAGAAGTAAAGCACAAGCCTACTTATCTCAAGGTCACGGATTTGAATCATCCGGATAGGTTGATGGATATTAGGCATGTGCTTTGACACTGAATTATGGGAAATCAATGAGCTGTCTTCTTATCTCTGGATCGACCCATTCTCATTAAGCATATAACTTATCTTTGCTAAAAACACCTTGTTTCTGTTACCAAACAGGGCCTCTAGCTATGGCCTGGGTGCCTCCATGTCCAGTGTGGGCCAGATGTCTCGTCACAGTTACCATGGCGAGGACGGAGCATCCATCAGCGCCACCTTGAGCAAGGATCTCCTCAACAAGCTACCCAGTCGACAGTTGGGTGAGGAGACTTTCAATTTCAGTTTGGAAGTCAAAACATATTACGTATGGTTACACGTTTATAATATGTTATTATATTACACGTTTGATTTTTTTTAACCCTTGAATGTTTGTGTGATGTGACCTCACCGTCTTAAGAGTAGATATTGACAGTTTTGAAAAGTTCTCCAGTCCTACATTATTACCGGTAATCGTTATATTTTTTATTGGTGACGAATCATACTTTATTTAGTTAAAGGCGATACCCAAAAAGGTAAACTAGTAAAAGTTAAAGTCAATATACATAGAACTGTCATGTTCTAACATAATCGGGTATTTATTTACATTACTTCATCTTCTTTCTCCCAAACACTGACGTTCAGCCACACAAGTAAAACACGTGCTGCACCAAGGCGCCGAAGGTCAGAAGCACCGCCGTCGACCAGGCTACAGCACCCTGAAATTGGCCGGGCCGAACGTGGCCGAACAAATGGCCGAAGAACTACTTTCCCAGCCCGAGTTTGCAGACGAACCGGATGCCATGCAAATCCAGGATATCAAGGAGCAATATCCGGGGACTACTTTGGCCACGCGCAAGCAGATTAAGTAAGGCAGATTTGAGTTTATATTTGTGGAGCTTTTTGGCAAAGATACAAGCTTTATTTTGCTTGAAGTTGTGATGCCTTTGTATTAAATATATTGAAGTGAAGTGATTTTGAGTGCATTTTGAATAAAAATACGTTACAATTTCATTTGGAAGTAAATTTTAGTACATTTAAGTAAAAATATATATAAATCATAAAATGAATTTTGAATTGATTCAATCCATAATCAAGTATTGTGTTAGTTAGATATATTTTGGATAAATTGGGAAGAGTAGTTAAAAAAAAAAGAAAAATAAAGTAATCATTGAATTATTCAAATTGAAGCATGTACTATTAAGCATTATTTATATTAACTGGGAACAGGCGTCAGATTATACTTAAAAAAGAGCGTAATGCAAGGTAAGACGATGAACATGTCACAGGACAAAATATTTCATGTTCTGTTTTAATCTGAATGATATATCAAGTTTCTTTATATGTTTCTATATTTTCTTCAATTTTTAATTTTTTAATACTCAATTTCCGTAGTTTATTATATATATTTTTTGTTTTGAAATCTATTTTACTGTGTATATTGCCTTATCCACTAATTTCTAGCACTGATATTTTATTGGAATTCAATCATTAAACCCCTGTGTGGCTTATTCGTTAACCTAAACTTGACATTGCATACTGAAAAAATAACCCCCTGCTATACTCAGTGAGAATTCCCTTTTATCAATTATTTTGTATTATAAATTATGCTAATTGTATACATAACCCCCCTAGTTTAGATAATTGGTGGTCTGTGTTTCTTTATAACATGCATTTTAATAACAAGTTTCAATTCCGTTCCCATGGTCAATTGAAGCTTTGTTTCTGATATAAGCTTTATCATGAGTCAGCCCAATTTACGAGTAGAAAATGTGTATCAAATATATACAAAAAGCGGCAAAATAAATCGTTATCCAATTGAAGTGTCATAAAGCAAAGTGTTTCGTTTCGCCATGAAGAAAATTTAATATGTACTTGACCCTCCTTTAGATGTACAATATATGGCACTTTCGCTGCATTCGATTGCATGTGAACTGAAAAGTGCAAATGCTACTTGATCAATTGTTTTGCATTGCGAAACCTACACGTATTACTGACTATTTCATTATCAGATTTGGAGGGCAATACTGGTTCGTAATAAAATAAGAGTTGACCATACCTGTAATCTTTATTGCAAATCAAGTATGTGTCAATGGTTCTATTTTCGATTTCTTACTTCCTTGTTTTTTTTTGTTTCACCAGGATTTGTTTTGACCGTTATGCATATAAACGTTTTTTATTATAACTGTAGATGAATTTAACGCTTTCCAACCTAAGCGATTGTTTTGTGTTCTTACTGTTCTAGTTGCTCTTAACAATTTTACACTAACTGACAGTGTGCGTACAGATTCCTAAAAAAATCCTGGCAATCGGTTTGAAAAAGTTCTGGAAAGTCGTGGAAATCACACATGTTAACTCTGTACGCAGCGTGATTAATTGACTGTTTGGATTTCTTGTCTCCAGCTTAAACAATTAATATCAAAATATCTTAAATGCTAATGCAGCATTGTTTGTAAAAAATCCCGCTCCTATGTTGTATGGTAGGCTATATTTAATTACCCGGTATGTATACTGCGAATCAAAAATTGCTTATATTAAGGATTGAAATGTTCCCAATTTTTTTTGTGAAGGAATATTTCTTTTGCAAACAAAACTACTTTGAATGAAGAGTATTTTGGCATTACTTCATTCAGTTTTCTGAATAATAAAAAAAAAACCGAGTTTCTCAAATAATGACCTAAATAACACAGGGGTCAACATCAAAAGTTACAAAACGCTATACCACGGTATTATTCATTGAAAAGTAAAATAATTAAATAAAAGGTAAAAGAATCAATTGTTGTTATGTAAAAAGTACAGATTTTCCACCTGATCAATCCATGAAGCATCGTATCAAAATGATTTTAAAGTTTTATTATTTTTTTTAAAACTTTTTATCTCAAAATCACAAGAAAAATGGATTATAACCAAAGACATTGCAAAGAGCGATCACGATCGGGCAAATGGGATGTTTGTGTTTTAAAAATTTATTTTTACCTTTAACATTTTATCAACCAATGGCGGAATGGTTAGTACATCTTAAAAAATCACTATATTTTCATAGCAACCATGTAAACATTCATTTAATAATGTAACCAAAGGACTTAAATCAGCTTTGCAATGGTATGGCGTTTTGTGATTTTTGATTTTGACCCCTATGTGCTTTAGGTGAATGTTTTAGATATTAAGTGATTTTTTTTTCAATTAGTCTGAAACTTTCAGAAAGTATTAACAGTATACTCGACTTTTATAATGTTTTTGTTTCGAAATCATATATCTTCTTATAATGTTTTGAGAAATGTTACAAATATATAAGCAATTTTTGATTCTCAGTATATATCATTGCCCATCGTAAAAGACGTCTATTATAACAAACGGTCTACGGCTTTAATAAGCAAATCTTTATTTGTGAACCCTTGTTTTAATATAAAAACTTATATAATTTTTAGATACTCTAAACTTTACGGCGATCTGTAAATTGCTTTGTTTGTATCAAAATAAAGATTGTTTTAGTAAAAAAAATCAACGTTGAAAGCAATTTGTAGTCACTGTCAACATGAAAATCTTTTTTCTTTGCTTATGTAAAATGCACTCTAACATGTCAAATCGGCTAATGCAAACCCTTGAAAAACTTCTCAGCTTGCTTTAAAGACTGTAAATGTGCTTATTATGTCCTTTGCTTATTGGTAGCTAGCAGTCATCGAAGCTACGATATCCAAGTATATTTGCCAGCTATTATTTTACTCTTTTATTTTTGCAGACAAAATATCGTACAGAAGCAGAAAGGCAAAGAAAAGAAGCCAAGTGCTGCCAAGTCTGCTACTTACAGCCTTTCTATGGTAATTCTATAATCATGAACATCCATCTGTGTTTTCATTAATGTTCACAAGAAAACATAATATTTATTCAACATTATAAAATTCAAGTAGATCAGTTTTGACAGGTCGGCATCAAATCATTTGATCCCGATCTTTGATGATCTATCTAAATATTTTAATATTTATGGGGTCTTATCTGATACGAACTAGCTGCTCTTTTGTTTCGTATATTAGTTAATCTTAATAAATTGATTTATAATTGAACTATTCAACATTTCCAGAAAAAAATCACCTAACCATTAATGATTTAATGTTTTTTTTTCCAGTCATGGCTGAAACTGAAACGGCGCGTAGCCGAGGTCATGTACTCGATCGAACTCTGGAGGTCACACTTCAAGGCCATCGAAGGTCACTTCGGTACAGGTGTGACGTCATACTTCCGTTTCATCAAATGGCTCTTCCTGGTCAACATTCCCGTCTTCCTGTTGACTTTGGCCTTTGTCATTGTGCCGCAGTTGATGTATCGTTATATGGAGTTGGGCGGATATAACGATGAAGACTATAATCAGAAGTTCCAGTGGCATGATATACTGACTGGCACGGTAAGAGTCATGAATAGTTGATTTTCCTTTAATATATTTGACGAATGTTCTTTTAGTGGCATGTTATACTGACTGGCACGGTAGGAATCGCTTGCTCATTGATTGCCTTCCGCTTTTTTTTTGAAAGTATTTCACATTAAATTGATCCTATTTACTGGCAGTGCACATCACGTCAAAAGTACTGGTATAACGACTGCTTATGATCATACATGATCATATAAGTTGCTAAAATGTATCGAATTACTGGTACTGATAGTACACATTACGTCAAGATAATATCGAAACTATCAATAACATATCGAAGTTGCTATATCATATTGAATTATTGGTAACTTTTAATATTTTCGACTTTAGGGCTGGTTGAATTCGACTGAGCTCTACTACGGCAGTTATACCAACGAGACCATCCAACTGGTTGGCAATGACAATATCGAATACGACATGCAATACGCCTATTTACTCACCGTGTTTGCGTACTACATAGTAGTACTTGCTGTTACTATGGTCAGGTTGGTATTGATGTTTGTAAATGATGTATATTGTATTTATATAATATATTTCAGTCTCGAATGATTTTAAGTTTCATTTGATAGATCGTTGAGATTATTTTGCCAAATTATTGCTCTCATATAGAAACGTGTGTATTTCAGGGTGACCAGCGTCAGGGAAAATCAGGGAGAATCAGGGAATTTCAAAGTCCCGTTTTCAAATCAGGGAAAGTCAGGGAAAATGGACCTTTTCGGAGAAAATCAGGGAAAAATCAGGGAATTTCATTTTGAATCAGGGAAAAAATCAGGGAATTTCGTTATAACATTTATTCATATTTTTAGATATTTATCTTTAAAAAAAATCGCTCGCGCCTTCGGCGCTCGCATACTTTAAAAATTTCTTTCAAAACGCTTTGCTCAAGCCGTCGAAGCTCGCATATTAACTAGATATAGGT
>LQRL01029918.1:6380-19932 GCA_001703475.1 Hydroides elegans
TTAGACGCATGATATAAAGTTTTTGTCTGAGTTGAAAAAATACTGTTGATATTCGATCGAATAAAACAACGAAAGAAAATATATCTTAATACCCCCTATTAAGATAAATAGTTATTTATGTCCCTCAGCTGATCATTGTATGGTGTTTATTTCACCAAAATAAGCTTTGAACTTGGTGTGAATGGATTTTATTACCTGGGGGTAATCGTAAATTGTATGTTTCAAGAAAAATGACCATCAAACTAGAATGAAAGTGAAAACACCATCGATATATATCATCTTAATGTAGTGATGTTGACCCTATAGAACAGTAGAGAAATTGTTAAGCGATTTAATGGTAATTTATCTATTTATTTACTAAGGGGGGCTTTCGGAAGAATTAATGGCGTTACAATGTAGCTAATTCAAAATAAATCTTAATTACAGGGGTAAAAGTGATATTTATGTGATAAGAGTTCACTAATCGTGAAATATTTATTGGTTACTATATCACATATGTTTTTGCGATATTTATACTATTTACTTTCATGAAACCCACTATCAAGCGTCAGAACGTTTGACTCACTTAATTGAATATGATTGAGATGGATGTTTTAAAACAAAAATACTTCATTATCATCAATCAAAATATTTAAAAAGATGCCGGTCCATTTTATGGCATATTTTTGACACCCTCGGGACCTTGAATTGTCGCGAAAACGTTCAAAAACAAATTAATTTTACATTTTGCATGGCAACAAAAATGATTTTGGGATTTGAGAAATTGAAGAAATGACATTCTTTAGCTAATAAAAGGCAATGTTTAAATGGAGTTTGAAATGTCGATATAAAAGTTTATTTCGAAGATGCCAACTTTGTTTGTCGGCACAAAAATCTTCGACAATAAAATTTTAAAGGATTATACATTTAAATATGCGATAAATCTTCATACAATTTGATATGATGATTTCAATTAGAACAACCATTTTGGCGAGCTTTACTTTTTTCTTTTTATTATCAAATTCTAATACTCAAACTCAGTATAAAACATAAACATGGGTATGGAATAATGATATATATTTGTGTGTTATATGAACGTTTGTAATTCAAGGAATGCAATTTTGATGTAATAAACTGTCTGTAAACACTAAATACCTTTCCTTTCAAAATATATATGACGCGTTTGAAGATTCCATTTACCAATTTAGTTTAAACTTGTTGATGATAGACTTTACTTTTAGGGAAAAACATATATCATTATGAAATTTAATACACCGGGCTTTTATGAGAAAAATATACATAAATTTATATAATTTTCAAGGGCGCTACATTTATTTTGCCCTATGCCTAGCAAGAAAACCCACAAGACGTATATTTGACGTTCTTTATCGTCGCGGGCGTAGACAAGACGTTGGAAAACGTCGAGACAAATTGGACGAGAAAAGGAAATTTCTCTTACGTGAAAGGACGTCCCAACACGATAATGTGCGAAAATGTGCCCTTACAAATTATGGCTAGCATAAATCACATTCATTAAGATAAAATAAGCGAGATTGTGAGCGAAATAAAACATGAGAATGTCCCTGTTTGCCCAGTCTACTGTAAACACCATTGTGCGGTTATCCGTAACTGTGTTTACGACCAAATATGACGTTACGACGTCGCATCTTTATAACGTTGAGCGATAAAATTTTGAAAATTTCGAAACATACATATCATTAATCAATTCTATGCACATACTTTGATGGCCCCTTTTTTATAACCTTGAGGTGTTTTCTTCATAAAAAGGCATGATAATATTAAATGCCATAACTTTTCTTGAACATAAAAGAAGAAAAATATGAAAGTGATGGATTGCGGTTTTTATTACGCCATCTATTCAAATAGATTAGATAATGATAATAAATGACTTTATTAATGCATTTGTTCGTACTCGCATGGCCTATATATTCGTGTTTTCGATCATTGTTATTTGTATTTTATTGGTATGGTCATGGGTTTTCACTTATCCAATAGATAATAGGCTAATTCTCCATGACATGTGTTTGGGGAGAGTTAATGTAAACTATGAGCTAATAGTCATAATGGCCAAGGGTCTAAGGACTATCAGTCCAAATCGAGTTATGAAACCTATGGGGCCACAAAACCACAAACCGTCTCCTTATTGTCTTTTGACACATTTTTATAATGAAGTTTTCTAATTGTATTCAAGTTGCCATATAAACTTAACCAAAACCTAGCCACATTGGAAGCCTTTTCTTGATTTTTCTCCTAAGAAGCTATCTTCCAATGTGAAACTCAAAAAGCTACCAAAATGCTCGTTGGTTTCTAATTTATCATAAGGAATACACTGGAAGACAGCTCTGTTATGAACAAAATGCAAGAAAGGCTTCCAATATGGCCAGGCCCAAAGAGTATTTAAGCTTTAGAGTTGTGTTGCAATCATTGAATACATCATTTTACTTACTGTAGTTTAAATATGATATAAAGCATCACTATACGACACCAAGCAAAACTTTCAACCTTCGTCGCCCAAATGATTGCACTACTTTCTTACGCATTGCCACAACGTTTTTCACAAGGTTTCTTTTAAAGACCATGTGATAACTACGGTGCGCGGACAGAATCCCCGGCGGACAATATCCCCGGCGGACAAAATCCCCGCGATTTGGTCAGCTAGGACAAAATCCCCGCGATTTTTTTGGACGGGGTGGACAAAATCCCCGCAATTTTAATATATTAAAATATTAATATTTCTAACAGTTAAAATTGAAAAATAAAATAAGCAAAGCTTAAGCAATGCACTGTTCATTGCACAAAAGTGTTTTTCAATGTGATCGGATTAGGTAGAGGCATTCTTAGAGATCGTTTGTGTGATAATGCACGATTTCTAACACAAAGCTCCTCACATAGACACACATTGATCCTTAATCCGATCACAGAAAATTGAGGAATGTGTTACATATTGTAGAACTTATTACTGAGTGTTATAGCATTATACATTTTCTTATATGTTAAGCGTAAAATAGTAATTATTGTAAAAAAAATGAAATATATCAAATGCGGGGATTTTGTCCACCCCGTCCAGAAAATCGCGGGGATTTTGTCCCAGCTGACCAAATCGCGGGGATTTTGTCCACCGGGGATTTTGTCCGCCGGGGATTCTGTCCTAGAACCGATAACTACACCTTTCAAAAACTAGATAAATGGCATGGTATTTGGTATTTAATGGAACTCTTCATTATACAAAATGTGTCTCAAGCACTTATCAAACATACCATTGCAATACAAGTTGTAGAAATATTAAAAAATCCCCATCCTCCTTATAGGATTTTGAGATGTAAAGGGTTTTTATATGAAAGCGCTGTGAAAATTGACACCCTTCCTTTTGGTTAAGAATTGGGTTAAGTGCGTTTTGCCACAATCGGGATAAGTAGGTTAGTAATACAAATTAAATGCAACCCTTATCACTTTGAACGTAAGCCATTTGACAAATATGCTAGGGGAAAGCCTTGAACAGAGTTATGCAAAATATGAAACTTGTTTGATGTTCATAAAACAAATTTCAATCGCATTAATTTCATCACCACGAAGTATCTGATCAGTTACCTGATATTTTTGAATTCTGATTCCTCATTCTCATTAGGTCAGGACACTTTCTACAAGAAACACATTGTTATAAATAATGAGCATGTTATGTTTATACAAAGAAATATATTTTAATTTAGTGTAATTGAGACATAGACAAGTGCATTTTGTCTATACAAGTTGGTCCCTATTTTACAGTTAAAGTAAAAGTTTCGTTTCCAAAATACAAAAGAAATATGAATGCACATAGTAAAGTATAAAGATGCATTGCGTCATATGTAGACAACTGCAAAATGAGTTCGGATAGTTAGCTTTAAAAAACTACCACCTTTTGAGAAGAACCCTCCGTGAGGTGTTCTTCTTCAAAATGTTGTTTTCAAGTGAGAAGGCTTTCTAAGTTCTTTTTTTTCCGAAAAATAGAAATTCATGCACCGATTTCATTTTTATCCGAGAATATAAAAATTAATCATTCCATAACGTGTATAGAGACAAAATAGAAAACGATATTAGATAAAAAGACAAAAAAAGAGGGGGAAAAGTAGACCGATGTGTAGTGGCGTAGGAATATTGTCGGTGTGAAGATGAAATTTGATAGATTTAAGACGGAACTCTGATATGTAGGCTATGCATCATTCGAAGAAATGATCAGATACTTTTTTTCAAATATATGGCATACATATGTATGTTGATCAGAAGTATGTCTTGCATATTAAATCCAGAATGCTTAAACGAAATTAACAAGATTCTCAAGTTTTAAATTCAAATAATATCAAATTAATATTTGGAAACATTTAACATATATGCGACTAAAAAAAAATAAAATTACAAAAAATGAAATAAAAACATATATGATATTTTGAATTTAATTTTCACAGACACTATTAAATGACAGTAGAACATTCTGAGAATTAGATAAAAAAAACGATAATAATAATTCTGCGGCCGCAATAAAAAGTCATACATCATGTCTAGAACCATCTTATTTACAGTCAAAACAGAGTTATCAAATATTTGATTACGGTGTGATCATTTATTCGTATTAAGCTATGACAGTGTTTTATAGCAGGTGATTCAAGACATATCTGAGTCATTCTGCTTAATATGCAATTCGCAACTGTATATAAAGAGGAGGGCATATTACCGATAACATGCGCATTATGAAGACTATAAGAAAGGGATATACAATTTTACAAATATACTGGATGATTATTATTAATCAATCCTTTTGGTGGATACACAATAATTGATCCGATAGAATTTTAAGATAAAAATAAGTATATCAATATAAGGTACTAGTTATATATTTTATTTTCATTAAAGATAATAATTACTTTATACAGATAAAAATGTAAGATGAATACATTTGTACCAAAAAATTCAATCAAATATCGGCATTTATAAAACTAATATGAACAAAAACATAATTGATAGCGTAATAAACGCGAAGACAATGTTTTGAAAACGTAGTTTGCATTACGTTGAGATTACTCTCGGTGTTATACAGACATCCGACAAAAGCATAACGTCCGAAACCCAACCAAGTCCCTCATTTTAACGTTATTTGTATTGTTTTTTTTCCGCGTCGTTTAAATAATGTACATATCAAAGTGGATTCAAAAGTTTAACATGGCCCAATTCATGGCAAATTTGCCGGGTCTTTGAATCAAATTGGTATTTGATTTATTTTACTGGAATAAAAGAGTTATAGAACACATAAATATGTTGTCAAAATTGGACGAAATAATTAGGCAAAACAGTTACCTTCCACATTTAGTTATCATAGTTACTTTTATATGCGAAAACGCGATACGAAAAAAAAAACTCAAGCGATGCATTAAGTCATTCGATATACACTTATGAGAATTTTTAATGAGGTGTCGTTTGTAAAAAGAAAATAAAAACTCTATAGAAAATTACATAAAGAACGAGAACTATATGGTGATATATTGTCTGATATAAGATAAAGTCAACGTAAGAGAAATATGAAACTTGATAAATGACTGATGAATGGTGATGCCACCCAATGAGCGAGACGTTTCACGACGACGCGAAAACGTTGGTAACGACGTCAAACAGACGATTTGCATGATTATAGAAAGACATTTTGTATGACGTCAAAAGACATTACAATTTTTAGTCTTAAACTATTTTCAAGCTTTGAGGGTATAACGAAATTGTTATCAGATAAATGTATTTTTTAATGCATTAAAGAATATGGATTCTTTTGACTTTTCTATACACTGAGTATGACCGTTTATTTAATGATATCATGCTGGTTTAACTTAAACGAAGGTTGCTACATCTTGTGAATAAATTCCTTCTTTCAAAATGTCAGAACACTGTAAGTCGGTACGCCATTTGTTATGTAGATTTTGTTCTTATATGATGCTAATGAGATGCTCTTTTAATGCAAGATTATATATAGAAAGTAAATAATAGGGGGAAAAGCTAATACTTAAAAATATCAATGTGATAAGATATTTTCGTCATTTCAATTTGCAGTTCTTCAATTTGACCCTGTGACATGAAAATGCAAATCACCTTAAAATATTAAATTATGTTTACCTGACCTATCCTTTTAATACCATACTGTCACTTTATAAATATAGTTACCACATTAAGTCCTTTTGTTAAACTTCAACCTCTTTGGTAAAGTATATATCATTAAAATTGCACATTTATATTTGCATTATTCTTAGTATAAAACCAACATAAACGTTGACATTCTTACATTTTAATTTTATTTGAATGAATTGGGGCATGAAATGGTCATTCGAGCAGACATGCTGTTAAGAGTTGGACAAAGAATGACATGTTGATAATGATTTGACATGATGTACATATCACTTGGTTATGCTTATTATCGTTTGATGTAACTTTTTGTGAGCATGTTTAAAACGAAACAAACAGTTCATGTTGTTTAATGACACTCAGAAAATGTATGTTTAAAGGCACCAAATTGACAACTTAATCGTTGCTTTTGTGAAATAAAAGTTTTAGTTAAAATTGTTGAAATTTGCTTTAAACATAGAAAGTGACTAATCAATGCCATTGCACATCTGCATCATGCCTATCTTGAGAAAAATATAAACTATTTCTAGCAGACACTACACTGTCATTTCACTTTACATCATTGTAGGGACCAGTTTGGAAAACGATTCAAATGCTTATGGTTATGCATGGTATTAGGAAACACGGTTACCTGAACAATTATTATTAACAAGTTTAAATTCAATACACATAAGTTCAGGCTTACTATAAGAATATTATCATAATTATAATGCCACTCCTTAATGTTATTAATGCCTTTTTATAAAGTCTGTTATTTTAATAACTTAATTTAGAAGTCATTTACGGTACATATGTTTCTAAGAATAGACCGTATTGCCTTTAATTTTCCACACCATGCAAAATAAGATAATTGTATGATGGGTGCTTATTATATTTCAAGAAATGCCTAAATAAAGTAAGTTATTAAATGGAATTACAAAATTACATGATGCAACTAGGCTTTCGATTAGATAAATGTGGCCCAAATGTATCAAAATGGTACATTTCAGATGTCTTTACATTTTTTGTCGGTTCTGAAGACCTTTCCTTTTATAATAACTTTATGTTTATAAATGTGTGAAACATCCTGAAATCAATATGTAAAAAGTAAAGCATACGCACGTATTTCGTAAAATAAGCACAAAGTAATGACGATCATTTCTAAAATTGACTAGGCTCTATTAATGTTTTGGAACGACTTTAGAATTCCCCACACACTTGCGTGCAAGAATATTGAAAGTTTGAGGACTATTTTTTAAAATATCAGTTTAGAAGAAAATAGCATGGTCGACAGGTTGACAGATAGCCAGGTGAGAACTATGAAGGTTATTGATATGAGATATAAGAATGTTTAAGGATATAAAGAATTCACGGAAATTATACTATTTATGTGGGATACGGGTCGACAGGTCGACAGGTAGAGAGGTCGACAGGTGGCCAGGTGAGAACTATGAAGATTAATTATATGGCCCATTAAAATGTTTAAGGATATTATATTCACGAAGATGATGCTGTCTACTTATAGACGGGTTGACAGGTCGACAGGTAGACAGGTAATTATCATCGCGCATATATTATAGTTCCCGTCATTATTAGTAACGAGAACTTCCAATGTGATGTTACCTGTCGACCTGTCGACCTGTCTACCTGTCAACCTGTCTACCTGTCGACCTTTCTATCAAATATGAAACTTTGATAGGGCTGCATCACTTCCTTTTTGTGAACTATTTTTTACTGTGTGGGGAATTCTAAATATTGGCCATGTTTTTAAGTTACAAACCAACTCATTCGTGTACAATCAAACAAATGCATTTACATGTGTAGAATTCTAAGACATATTGAATATTGTGTGAATTTTATTTATTATCACATATCATGCATCACATCTTCTATCATTGATTTAATGTATATAATTAAATTTTAATGGTGTAATAAATTATAACAAAACCATCATAAAAATATATTTAATATGATTATGCTATGAAAACTACTTTTTAGCAGGGAAGGGTTCTTAAGGAAAAATGTGAAAATAAATCAATTTTACAAAGCATACGCAGAGATTAAAATAAAAATACACAAGCATAAATTTGTCAGCACGTTATCAAAGCATTCAAAGATGACCCCTCATTTGACCTCAAATGTTTACATCTTAAGTTGACCCCCAAAGTTGACCTCCAAAGTCACCCTCCAAAAGTTTACCTCTAAAAGTTGATCCCCGTAAATGACAGCGGTCGGGTCGTGACCTTGGCCCCTATGACCTCGAACAAGGTCATTCCGACCATAGCCGCAAAAACAGTATTGGAAATTATAAAAGAAAAAAATCAAAATATATCATCAATTGCAATATTATTTTTTCCCTTTCATTACAGATTTAACAACACTCAAAGAGTCGCAATTTGTTTGACTTGGTCATTTGACATTCACATACCACGATGACCTCCATAAACGGCGGTAACCGGGTCGTGACCCTGACACCTATGACCTCTACAAAGGTCATTCCGACCACGCCCACAAACGACAACAGCAATCCTTCCTTCCTCGCCATGTCAAGCGAAATGGAGAACGAGCTCGAACGACGTCGCCAAGAATGGGAGAAAGAGGTCGAAAAGATGTCGGAGGATTTCTTCCAGGTCAACAAGGTCAACAATCAGAATGACCTCAATTCAAAGGTCAACAAAACGCTGTATATCCAATTATCGCCCGCCCACATGGCGGGGCAAATCTCGGACAGCGCGAGATTCAGTCGAC
Organism: Hydroides elegans; assembly: GCA_001703475.1. Classification (NCBI taxonomy): domain Eukaryota; kingdom Metazoa; phylum Annelida; class Polychaeta; order Sabellida; family Serpulidae; genus Hydroides; species Hydroides elegans. Next base: position 15,246 of record LQRL01029918.1, read on the forward strand.
CCGACGAGATTTCGGAAATCGGCAATGCTAAAACATCCTACGAGGAGCGAGGTGGAAGCGGGGATAGAGTGATAAAATTCGAATTCAATATGCATGGTTTTGACCCGCGGGGTATCAACGTGAAAGCGCAGGGTAACCGGATTTTAGTGACGGCAAAGGTGGAGATGGAGGTTGCCCCTGGTAACAAGCGCACGCGACAGTTCACGAGACAGGTGAGGCGTTTTTATGGTTAAATGTAAGCCTAAATGAAATATTTTTATGCTATTAAAGTGTGATTAAAATGAGGATGTAAATGTAAAATAATACATTATTTCGTCTAAATGGTGATTTGATTTATAAAACCAAATAAGCGCGATGTTAATGATATGGCCAAATAAGTCGTTATTCGATTGAGCTTACTAAGTTACATAGATAGAACTGACAATTCCGTGTTAAAATATATCTCCGTTACGAATTGTTCGTGAAGATCATGATTGACCGTGTTTTTTATGAGCCGTTTGTCAACATTTAAGACATATTTATTCGTTTAAGGTAAAACGATGGAATTAAAAGCAAATTTAAGATACACTTCTAGCAAATATCAAAAAGATTTATACGGAATCATAATTGGACACAATCAAATACATTGCTTACGACATTAGATGAGCTAACTGAAATATCATCTTCCAGAAAACATGCAATGCTTTTGCCATGAATATATATGTAACCACTATCTTTTTTGTGTGCATTCCTTTAGTAAATAAACACTTCGTTAGTACAATCAAAATATTGTACCACCCATGTCATAGGATAAACATTTATCATGCGATGGTTTTTTGCTGCAATTAACATGCACATGAGAGTTGAGAATAGATGACGTTCTTACAATTATGATTTTATGTTATATTATTATTTAGGTGTTAAATGATATCATTTTGATACAGAACAAGTCGATCGAAAACTATTCTTTACTGCAAAGTTATTTTTAGATTAAATCTTTTTTTTTAGAACTTATGCTTCAGAAATGATTAACATTTTTTTATTTAGACACTTTAAGTAAATAGTTAAATATTTCAGGTATCTAATATCATGCTATAGATTTATGATATATTGATATATGTTGCACCTTATTTGCCATGATTTTAGGTCGATATCCCGACCAACGTAGACGCAAACGAACTGGTCGCCAAAATGTCCTCGACTGGTGTCCTATCCGTCGAAGCGCCCTTCACTGGTCCCCAAAGTCCTCACCCCGCCATCGAACCTCCCTCGTACCCAGGCCTGGACCAAAACGACGATATCTACTTCGTAACGCGCTCCACACCAAAAGAGGAACACAACTATAGGGAGTTTCACGATTCCTCGCCTTATAGCACGGATCGATATAATCTACATTCAAATGTTGTCACAACAAATGAACGTATTGCAGCTCCACCTGTAAGGTCGTCACCACGAGGGGGAGGTGGGAGCGTAGAGAAAATAGTCACCACAACGTATAGGGCTCCCGAACCGGTGAAAGTCAGTCGCTTCTATTCGAATTACAAAGATCCCGGTCCGTTATTACCGAATTCGCGAGGCGAGATATTGCGTAATCAATCGAGGAAGGATTACATGAATCATACCAAGGTATCGCGCGCGCCGTCGCCGGTGTTTTATAGACATACACCGTCGGTTACGACAACAACTTATCGAGAGAATCTAAACGGTTATTCATCTTCTCCCTCAACGTCATATGTTCCCGCAAATAACAGTAGAATCGCAGAGTTGTCCATGAATACTAATTATTCCCCGCGAATTGAATCTGCAAATGTAAATTATTCCTCCACCGGAAGTTCATCTATGCACAATAATAAGACGCCTCAAAAACCGAAAGTGCAGATAATTCGCGAATACGATACATCACTAAACGGTGATGGGGTTGCACAAGAATCCATCACTCAAATGTCGCCGCCTGTACGTACAAGTATCTTCCGCGAATATGGAAGTGCCTCATCACCTACGCGGGAACTCAAAAGTAGTTCCTCGCCGAATTACAGTCGCGAACGTCATGAGTCGACGTCATCGGGAGAGCGAATTATTACGCCGACGAAGTACAAGAAGCGAACTACTCAAGCGATGTCGCAGGTATACAGTGATGCTTGATTGCTTAAAAAATGATTAAATTATCAATTGATTAATTATAAAGTGCAATTATCAATCATTAAGTAATATTTTAAAAGATAAATAAATAAAATGCATTTTTTTATTTGTAAATAATTTTTAAAAAATTTTATAGATAAGCAATGATGACTTTGACATTACTATTAAGATTGATTGTACATTTCATTTTAGAGCAACAGATTGAAAATTAAATAGGTTGATTTTATCAAGTGATAAGCAAATAATGAGTAAAAATAATAAATAAATTGATACTTATATACTCGAGTTTATATGCTTTAGTTTATATGAACTAGAAAAGATATAGCTAAAAATAGTAAAAATGTTTTTTTTTCTATATCCACAGGGAAGCAGTGATGACTCAGAAACAAGTAGCAGCCTCTCAACCTCACCTCCTCCTCGCGAAATTAATCCGCGGCAATTATTCGTCAATACCAACATGTCATCCTCCTTTGGAAATGCGCGCGAAAATAGTCCACGGCAAGTCTTCACAACTACACCGTCACCAAATACGCGCGAAATGAATTCGAGGCAAGTTTTGTCATCGATCAGTTCATCTCCCCCTTTTAAGGATCTGAGCCCCCAACGAGGGAGCTTTTTCCCGCCAACAAGTCCCCTCAGCAACAAAAACATTACTCTGGACGCTTTCGATCCGCCATTATCGCCCAATCCTACAAAATCAAGCCATCCGAATATCATAACCACAGAAGAAGGTCAACGACTTAAGATGCACATTGATATCGGAACCGGATACAATGCCGAGGAGATTACCGTACATTTGCATTTTAAGAAAGTGGCTATTCGCGCGCTACGTGAGGAAATCATCGGCGGGCGTACATCGCGCAGTGAATTTTCGCGCGAATTCGATCTTCCCGCGCCGTTGGAGCCCGATACCGTTCGCGCGGCTTTGAGTGGAAACGGAAAACTGTTCGTCGGTGGGAGTTTGGCGACGAATTTGTATCATCATAAAGTATTAGATCTTGTTTTATGCGATATGCCCACCAACGGACGTGCCTGTACCGTACGGCTATAAGATGATTGTTGTTACGCGCAAATAATAGTGGAGTCCTCGTTTTGTTTAGTTTATTCGTCAACGAACGTATCGCATTTATATCGTTTATATGTTTATGGATGATAGAAGTTTTTTCTAGCAAATTTACCTAAATAGGATGTTTTTTTCACCTTAAATATTACACAGTTACCGAACAGTAAGAATGTTTAATTTCTTAATTTGTTGCGCCATTAATGTCTGCGTCACTATAAAGCTAGAAAATTCTAAGGTTACTTAAGTGCTGTTGTAAAATTATGCATTTTTATACATATATAAGTATTGGTTAAGTGAATTACATTGCTTATTGTGTTGTACAATATTTTGAATTTCTTGTGAATAATGCTTTGAACTGGTGTCATAATGTTAACCTGGAAACTAACGCTGTATACGAGTGCATATATTACCTAATATCAGACACTTATCAGAGTTTGCTTTGTATAATATTAATATATTGAAAATGTATTACAACTAAAGGTCCTACATAATAAATTGCAAGCGAACCATATAGAACGGACAGTTTCGTTTCGATCACATTTGATTGCTTGAAGATATGTAGAGTACAGATTCAAACCATGTGTGAATTGAAGGGCTTAGAGCATAAATATGTTTTGTGTGAGATGCTAATTCTGAAAAAGACGGCATCGAATGTTACGTAAAGATGGTTATAACGTTTATTCAACATGTTTATTGTAAGATATATTTTTATGCACTAAGTAGCTCATATATTTTCGATACATATAAAATATAGGTACATGTATTTTACAATTTTAGCGCGTATGTCATATTTGAGAAACAAATATATCATTTTTGCATACATGGCATATATGGCAAATTACACGGGAATAACAAATGAAGAGCTTAGAGCAAAAATATGTTTAGTGCGAAAAACATGTTTTGGAGATAACAACGCAGTCGATATTTTTGATATGTGAACTAACATTTGTATGAGTATAAAGGTCATACAACGAACATTTATTGAATAATCTTATGTTTGAAAACCCTTTAAAATATTGACTTGGACCGTGTTATTCAGTGTTTTACGTGCACAAAGTAGTCTATTGCAATAAACTTGCGATTCCCATGCAATTTGCCATACCCATGCAAAGTTAATTTGTTTAATGCACAAATATGTCTTTTGCGATAAACATGTAAAATACCTATATTCTCTTTATAACAAAAAAGTGATCTGCATAGTGCATAAATGTGTTTTTCAATAAACATGTTGAATAGTTTGAAACAAATATCTGGAACTTTCAATGCCGTTTTTCTCAAAACTATGATTTCGCACTAGACATGTTTTTGCTCTAAGCTCTTCAATTATATTTGAAAAGTCTCCAAATATTTATTTATACCGTTGAATTAAGTTGTTTTACATGCAAAACATGTCTATCGCAATACATTTGAAGAGCTTAGAGCAAAAACATGTCTAGTGCGAAATCATAGTTTTGAGAAAAACGGCATTGAAAGTTCCAGATATTTGTTTCAAACTATTCAACATGT
>LQRL01029929.1:0-22289 GCA_001703475.1 Hydroides elegans
ATATAAAGATGACCCATGGTACGCCATTTTGTTGATTTTAGCCCATACTGTATAATATATGTCACATGATCACAAAGAGTAATTCATGTCACATGATCAGGAGAACAATTGTGTTTTGAGAGAGATAAAAAAGCAACAATATATTGCGCAAAACTGTTGTATAATGCACCGCTCCCTTTGGCGATTATAAAATATCTTTCTTGGATCATTGCAACATGTATCTTTTAAATATTTGAAACTCTAGACGTTGTATGAAATATATGGTTCACATTGCATTGAAATAATATTTCACATTTAATTCTTGATTTAATTTAATTCTATGACCATCTCTTTGAATAATGCTCGTCGACGTTATATTGATATCTACTATATATTAATGTCACCATATGTTAGTGCACATGGATAATTCAGCATATTATTCTTAACTACTAGCATACAATTATTAGTAACCGATTTTGTGACAGGTCAAATGTGTATCAGTTTAAAAAAATGATCGTCTTACAAAATATGTTGGTGCTTTTATCTGAGTAAGAAACACTGGAAAAGGTTATATGGTATTAGACAAATAATAAAATGCCTATTCATGCAAATCTAACCAATGTGAAACTTTAAGTATTTGATTGATATTGTCATTATATCAGATTCTCGACACTCACAAATTTTAGATTGAATATTCTTTAATGTAATAACAACATGTAGTAATTTTATAATTGTGTTCAATACATCTTGATGACAGTAGGTGCTTGCCATGGAATGCTTGTGAATTTTGCGTCAAGCTGTATTAATTGAAACTCGAATTTATAAACATTAAAATCAAACATGAAATTTACTATGAACATGAAAGCCTTTTTACAATATCATTTGCGGCAGCGATCTGAGAATTGAAATCGCTCTTGTATCTGTAACTATCACTGGTGTCAAGCGTCACAGCTTTGGCTTTGGTTTCGGTTTTGTCTGTTTGAGCGCTATTCCAGTCATATGCAGCTGATATTATTCTGCATTCAAATAAACAAAAATCAATCAAAAAAATTAATAAATAAGTTGAATAATTAGTTAAATAAATAAGTTGTCTTGCCATTTTGGTTCGAACTTTTATCTTGCCTACAGAATTCAATATATTTTAATTATATGTTAGTCATCATATGTTGTACAAAATATGTTTATAAATGAAATGTAAAATGTGTATAAATGAAGTAAAAAGGGAACTGAAGAAACATTGGCGGGGCACTATGCTTGCCTATTTTTCCAGTGATGCGTAAACGCGTTTGCTAAAAAAAAACAGAAAAAAACATTAATGCGCTCTTATAAGTTTTCCGTTAAAGTTTGATAATATTTTAAAAACAATACCTGTCTATTTGACCATTCTCTCGTACGCAATCCGCTGTCGCTTTGATATTTTCCGGCTGTTCCCTAAAGTAAGACTCATAAAGTGATATAAATACCAATACATTCCGCCTATCCACATCATCAAATACATTATCGCCATAAAACATATCCCATGCAGCTCGAATCAAATCACTCACAATAGCACAGCAAAATCCTTCTTTATGTAGTTCAAGGTTAAACAAGAATTCATCGGGTGAACCCAGTGTTATATTGAATTCGTAGTGCTGTTTACCGCTTAGAATTGTTTGTGTGATAAGGCCAATTCGGGTATCTGTGTTACTGTGGTTTAATTGTGTTGCTATGGCTGCTATCAATGTGTTTGTAAAGTCAGGATTCCATTCGTCAGTGATTATTATGATGTTGCATTCTTTAACAAAATAAATGGTGTAAAGCATATAGATTGTAACATTAAGTTAAGATATTTTAGCATATCCTGTTAAGTCTTCTATGAAGATCAAAATCAAAACACATGTAACTTTATGTTCTTTGTAAAAAGCTAAGCAATTTAATTCAACATTAACACGAAGGCTAAGAAAACGAAAAAAATGTAGAAAGCCATGGTTAGATTAAAGAAAAGAACGGAACATGAAAGAGAAATTAGATAAACATGTTAAATAGAGAGAGATAGGGAGAGATAGGGATCGCGAGAGAGAGAGAGAGAGAGAGAGAGAGAGAGAGAGAGAGAGAGATAGAGAGAAAGAGTGAGAGCGAGAAAGTAAACAAAGACAAAGACAGAGAAGGGGATCGAGAGAGACATATATATATATCAAGAAAGAGAGAGAGAAAGAGCGAGGGAGAGAGAGATGGGTGGAAAAGGAGTAAGGTAGTGATCATCATTTACTTACTTCTATCTGACAACTCTTCATTTTGGCTCTCGCCACTGTCTGAAATGACATGATTTATCATCAATTTATCTGGATGATAAAGAGACTTTTAAATATTGAAAGTTTGGAACCTCTTAATATCTACTATGAACATAATGAAAACATTATTGTAACCAAACTAAATAATGACTCGTTTTGTAAGTATGCTTACATGAGTATTTTTAAGTTTGCAACCTGTTGCTGAGACCAATTTTATTTGCAAAATAATGTGATGATGCTATTTAGATACATAGGTGTCATAAATTAATTTTCTAAAGTTACCATCCTTATTCAGCACCACAAATACTATAGCCAGAGCAACGACAACGATAGTGATTGACGTAATAAGAATAACCAAAAGAGCATAGCGTTTATTCCATCGATGTCCTGTTCTTTTCACTGCATTGCTACTTTCTAGAAAGCAATCATATTACGCAGAACGACCAAACTACTTTGTACGTGTAAAACAACATAACAAATATATGCACAATGAAATACACATTTTCAATAATGTACCAGTGTCAACTTAACCTACATTTATGAGAATTTCATCTAATCGTGAGTATTATCAATAATGGTTTGGAACCCGATGTACATTTATGGGGCTCCGTGCAACATCTTTCAAAGTCTGAAATTGGTATTTTGATAAAAGAAGCATTGAATGTTTATGATTTGGTCATTTATGAAATGATTTGCAAGTTCCTAAAGGATGCAATAATTATAATCGGTTTAATCTTGTGGCATGTGTTACGATTATAACATGTATTTATAATGTATTTATGACATTTTTCATTGCATTTTGTCAAAACATGATTTGAACATATTGTTGCACGGATCCCTTTATTTGTTCTTACTCACCACCAGGTTCAAATCGTGAATATGGCTGATCCTTGTTTTGGACTGCATCATCCTCTATTTCTATGTAGTCATGTTTAGACGTTGTACTTATCCGGTTTGGTAGTTGTGCATTATCATATTTTGCATTTTCACTGCTAGAAACTGGTTTGATGTAACCGTCATCATAATCTCTATCGTCGTGTATATCCATAGTCACTTATCATAAGTAATAATGTACTCATATATAGACTATTTATTTGGAATCTTTTTAACATGTTAACATAAAATACACAAATATATCCATTGTAAATCTATTGATGATCAGTATAGAAAAAAAATACTTTAATGAGTGGTGTTAATAAACATACAGTACAGACATAACGTTGGATATAAATCATTGAAAAAAAACAATATTTCTGTTTTAAAATAAAAGTTAATTCATTGATATCAACCTTTTTTCTTTTATTTACGTAGTTAGATTGCAGTTTGCAAATGTATGTTTGCAAATTATTTTTATACTTATAATGTTGAAACACTAATGTAGGATAAATACCTATTTATGTAAAAGTGATAGGGAAATGTTGAATTAATATTCATATCTTATCCGGTTTCGTGATTTCGACCTATTTTATAAGATCAATATAATAACCACATCAATTTGTGGTACATTTACATTTCGAACAATTATAGGCAAACATGATTTACAATGCAATGTTTTGCCAAGATGTGGTGTTTTCATTGGCACAATTTAATCAAGTCTTATTTGTAAACACAACTTGACATGATAACATAAATAATATCATTTTTAAACTGGCGTTTTAGTGCATTGCTAAACCCCTAAAATTAAGCTTACAAGGCTATGTATGTTAATTTATATTTTAACATTAAATAATACCAGTTAGTCAAGTTGTTGCACATTATGTAAGTAAGAGGCATATAGATCAATGTAAGCTTAACCTAGATACTAAATGCAACCCCTTGTATCAACATAAATTAAGATATAGACTGATACCCTTTACTTGTAGGCAACATATTTGATAATCAGGCATATGATGTGTTGTACTGTCGATGCAACATGCAATCATGCTAATATTAAGAAAAAATTATACTTTCTAATTACATACGCTGTAATGGTACAGCAGAAATTCGAAATGCGTAACAATATTAAGCCTGCTTTCAAAAGAAACCGTTCGTGATAGTTGACTATGTTTCATCATGTCAAAATATTACAAGAACATAATGGGTCTTTCTCAATATACGATGTCTACTGTTTGAATGGAAAATTTCCAGGATCAATTATATGAGCTAAATATAATATATATAAGCCAAATGGTGAATGACAACTTAACTATAGAGGTTGGATTCAACCAATGAAACATATATCTTATTCCCTCGCACCCTTATAAACATTAAGCATTTAAACATTTATTATCATTGACACTATCTATTCATTCACTATCTATTTGTTGTCATTATCGTGCTACTGCGTACATAGATACAACTCACGACTGTTGTGACCTTGCTCTGATGACTATTATACGAAATCGAATCATGTTTTAGCTTATACCTATTTTTTATACGTGTCTTATTCTTTTAATTTGTGCAATTATTCGAGAATAGTTTGAGAAACGGCAAATTATAGATTGATAGACTTACATTTACATCAATTTGATATACTAAACCCCGTACATGCAAGCACTATATTACACGTCCTATCATCTCTCTAATCAATGAATCATAAAATCCCCGTTTTTATTATTGCAACATGTTTATATTAGATAATTCAAAATTAGACATTGTATGAAATATTCAAATCACATTGCATTGACATTATAATTCATGTAAGTCTTATCTATGACCATCTCTTTGATTCATATTAATCGGCCTTATATCAATATCTACTATCTATAAAGGTCACCATATGTTAGAGCACATGTATAAATGCAACATATGAATGCGCACTACTATTTTTGATTTATTCTTAACAGAATTTGCGATAGGTTTAATGTGAATCAGTTTTTAAAATGATTGTCCTTAAAAGTATGTTGGTGATGTGTCTTCTTTCTGTGTGTGGAGCACAAGAGAATGTAATTTGGTATTTTTAAAATCATTTTAAAAGCAATTTATGCAAATACAAACAAATGTTAAAAATCAAGTATTAATTGTTTATATTTCAGATTATCGACACTCCTGCGATTAACATTCGGGCAACACGATGTAATTTGAAAGGTTAGTTGCTTTAATAAGCTTAAGTCAATTAAAATGCTTTATATTTGGTGGATCAATAATTTTCATAAACGTAAGTTTACAGTCGGACACAACATATTAACTGTGAAATAATATTATGCATGCATATAAAGTGTGTATTGATATAACTTATTTATTGTAAAGTGCCAATGTATAATATGAGTGATTTTGAAATAGAATGTAATTCATAATCGTTTCTTATATTACTATTTACTAAATCCAGAATACGAAACCGACATTGATGAAAAGCTCACATATTTGAATAAGCTACCTGGCCATGACGCTATACTACATGATATTTTGGTCACGATGCACAAATATGAGACCAAAATTAACGAGCTAGAGGCAAGAGACAAGCAACATGAGGCTAGGATCCAAGAGTTAGAAGTGAAAAATCAGCAGCATAAAGGTAAGATTGAACTACTAAATATATTATCATATTACTAGATTACTATATAACTAGAAGGTAAAGTTATACAACTGGACATTATGCGATGGAATAGAAATTAAGATATATGAATGTGCAAGAATATTAGCTAGCTCGTGTATAGGTAGTTTGATACATTATGCAACCGCTATGCAAATAATTATTGGAAAAATGATAATATTATGCCATACCAAAGAACAATGGTGAATCAGCAAGTCTATGGACGCAGTTTGTGTTGATATCTACGAGTGTTATTTTTTTATGGGCCATTTTCAATTAATTATCAAATAGCATTAGTTTGTGACACGGATACTTGAATAATAATTTTAGGATATGTTGGGATTTTTTATCCAATGCCCTTTCTCTAAAACATAAACACAAACATAAACATGTAAAATCTATTTTCAGAATGCAATTTGTCACCGATTGAAACAAATATTGGTCTTCCAACTCCGAAAATTAGTAACGAACTCCATAGTAAGTATTTGTTAATTGTACTTGTCGTTCGTCAGAGTCAACTAAAAGGATGAATATACAAACCAATTTTGATTTCAATGCATGTTATAAATAATGAGGTACTTGATAAAAGTATATCTAATTACCTCAATCAAATTATTAACCGCCGGATATTTTGATATGGATATTTTGATATTAATTTTTTTTAGAAATGTCATTTATACATATTATATGGATATTATTTATAAATGTTTTATAGGTGTATACATGGCATTTGCCTGCAATCAAGACATCCTCAGTCTCACATGCACAAACAATCGCACAATCAACGTTATCAGTGCATACTACGCCCAATACAATCCGGCGCATATATTGATATTGGATTAACATTTTCTTTCCAGAAATGCCATTTATACATACTATATGGATATTATATACAACCGTTTTTATAGGTGTCAACATGGCATTTGCCTGCAACCAAGGCATCCTCAGTCTCACATGCACAAACAATCGCACAATCAACGTTATTAGTGCATACTACGCCCAATACACACAAACCTGCTCCAATACATGCTGTCCTCCACATCCTGGGGACTGCAAAGAATCCATGGAAGAGAACGCTTCAGTTGATTGGATTGCCCTAACTTTGGTTTGCAACAATCAGACCAGTTGTGAGTTTGAGAATCCAGGAAGGGATGTGCCTAGTTGTGAGGACCCGTATCAGTCGAATTAGGCTTTGGTGTATTTCTCATGTGTACCAGGTACGTGTTTATTATCCTTAATATGTGTAATTATAGGTGTAGTTTAACGTTAAAAAATACTATTTGATTTTAAGTTGCTTGCTTATGAGTGTACAGTATTTCTTGATTGCTCCATATACGTTTATCAATATGAATTATTCTTTTTATAATACAATTTATGTGTGCACTGTTATAAGCATACTGTATAAGACTCTTGATTTATGCTTGCAGCACCAATAGTACTAATTGATAATTTCTCTATGCATTCTATAGTTTTTATCACGCGCCTATTTTAGTTGATAAACATTTTCAGACGATGCAACGGAGCCTTCTGCCTTCACAGCTACAATTGACAGTGATAAAACCTACAATGAAGGTGACGTCGTAATATTTGACGTCATCGTTACCAACATCGGCAACAACTACCTTCCAGAAGCCAGCATCTATATATGCCCTTATCAGGGCATATACATGTTTAGTTTGACGGTTTATAATTTCTATGGATACCATATGGGGGCGGATTTGATGCGTAACGATACAATTCTTGCCACAGCATATTCTTATAACGAAATGCACTATGAAGGTGCAGTGACAGTGGTTACTGAATGTACCGCTGGTGAACTGGTGTGGGTTAAGAGTATCTACAGCAATAACCGCGACAATGGGGATTCAATTCAGAATTATAACATTTTCTCTGGGGTATTTTTGCAACCATTATAAGTAGCATAACCATTGATTAGTGTATATTCTCTTTTGTTTGATATGTATAACAGCTTAAACGTTCGGAAACTTTATATTATATGAAATAAATGTGTTTTCCACTTATAAAACATTTAACAACATTTAATTGTAACAGCGTTTTTAAATTACATCCATGCAATTTTCCCATCATGTTTCTATTTCATTGAACGTGTTGATCCTTTTAAATAAATATCAATGACAGTAGTTGAATTGTTTTATTCATAAAAATGTAGAAAACGTCAGAATGCACACAATTACATGATGAAGAATTTTTAACGGACACTGCTGTATGGAGCCCACGCGTCATAAAAAAATCTGGGCTTATATTTTAAATGAACACTAGAAGCCCATGGGATCGCTTATCTTTTTTATTGTGGTTTAATGATTAACTATATGTTTAATTAAAATACGAAGGCTCCAACTTGCTAGGTCAAACGGATAAACATTTCATTTGTGATATGAGATTCTGATTGCGGCCATAAAGTGGCATGAAGGGATAAAATGCGCTTTTTGATGCATGTTAAGCAATTATCAAAAGCATTTTTCAGTGAGAAACGTAAATTCAAACATTAGGGTAAGAAAACATGACTAAAAGCTTGATCTCCACAAAAGATCAGATACCGCCCTTAAACACTTACAAAGGGGATCAAATAGACATCATTCTAAATACAAGGTTATAGAACAAGGCCTATGATGAATAATTCAACATTTCAAGAACCTAAGTTTGCAAACACAAATACAAATGCTGTACGTTTTTTATTTAGAATAGTGTCTTAGTAAAAATAGGGGTCGGGTTTGTCAGTAATGGATTGGAGATGATAAGGGTACATTGAAAGTACCATATTAAAGTGTTACAGAATCTCTGTGATCGAAGAATAGAATTCAAGAGGGATTAAGTTATAGTTAAAGTTGATAACGGATATATATACGGATGTTAATTTAAGTGGATATCATTAGAGAAATCCAATAAAATGGATATATTTGGTATGATAAAGCGGTGTTGTGAATAAGGCGCCGTAAGATATTGTACCCCGGGAGCTATTTTTAGAAATTGTTTTACTTTTACATACCGTTTTGAACGATATGAACATATAGCATGATTTCAAACAGATTTTACGACAAACGTTGTTTACATTCATAGCTAATACATTTAAACATTTGGTATCCATCGTTCAAAGAAAGTTTTGACAATATAAACAAAATTTAGTTTTCAATTGATACATGTATGAAAACCAAATAAGTCAATCCAGTTAAACACAGTACAACAAGTATAGAAGATATACAAAGGCAATAATCATTACTGAAGCTTGTTCATATATAAATGTATTTTGAGTCGTCTCATAAATGATATTGCGTTGTTTATATAAGATATCATGTGAAAAAAAGAAATAAATAAGGATATAAAAACCGTTAGCTAATGCATGTTTTGCCAAACAACCTCACCAAACAGATTTTATCTACCTTCTTATTTAGGAAGTGAGACAAATAAAGCATAACATTTATAACAAAACAGTTTAAATATGCTTTAACAAAAGTGTAAACAGTGTATGATATGAGACCTAAGACATTGAAACAATGAGTAATGGGTTTTCAAATCTACCAACATTTGTTATTTCTAAATATTTCCTCTAAAAATGAGGCTTGAAATTATTATTACGAAAATGACGTTGCATTTAAGTACTGTTTTGTGTCATGTTGAGCTGTAAATCACAATATTTACGGGACAAATACTTTTTTTGCATATCATTTATTTTTTAATTTGTGTTTCATTCTCAAACGTTGTAAGTTAAAACGGAAAAGGAATTTCAATATATAGTTTGAATATTTTGTTGACACTCTATTCACAAATATGGACTGGATTTTAGCATATACACTTATTTTAGGCTCGATATGTGGCTCGACCAAGGCAAAAGGTAAGGGAACAGCATTTAAACGCTTTTGTAATGCATTATTTATATTTTAAGGTCTGTTACATATACAATAGGTTACCTTCATTTTTTCTTGATTTTCCTGATAACTCTACTATTTTATAAAAAAACACATCTGTTGTTTATGACTCAGATTTGAATGAGAAATAAAATAAAAATGTAAACAACAAGCTAATAAACCAATTTTGATAAAACACAATATTCGATAAAAATGATAATAAGAAATATAATTGTTGTCAACTCTCAAAACGGTAATGAATAAGAATGCCAAATAATCGTGTGTGTTTTATTATCAGAATGGATCATGAACCCTGATCTCGGTTTTGAGTACCATTTCTCAAAAAATCAAACAACTTGGGAAATAGCTCGAAACGCATGTCTTGAACAAGATGCGGTCCTAGCAAGCATACATTCTAAAAGGGAGAATCAGTGGTTAAATACAACAAGGTATTCAATGTGGTTATTTTCAATGCTAATTTGGGTGTCAATACCCAGAACTAACAAAGCTATAAACCAAGCCTCAAAAGTATTAAGGCCTTGACGGCGATTAACGTTTCAAATAATTAATGTTTTTGGTTTAAAACGTAAAAATATGCAGCCTATAAATCAAATCACTTTGAACTGATGATTGACACTAATTATTACTGTCGGTTCATTGATATGGTAATAAAATATAACAAGTTATAAAAACGTCAATCCCCTACTGGTCTTGGAGTTGTAATGGACTTGATTTGAAGATTTGGTTTATCAGTTTGAATGTATTCGTTGTGGTCTGCATATCCAAATCTTAACGGCCTCTGTAGCATTTAATAAATAGCCTATATCCCCAAAAAAATATATCAAATTTTCAAAAGTTTAAAATGCATAATACAATAGGATTATAGATTCGCCAGAATCAATTTAGATTTATTATCAATACAGGTTCAATTATACTAAGTCATTTTATGTATCTAAAAAATACAGCAATTATACTAGCTTTGAACTATTTTTACAGAGACCCCAGTGCATATTGGATATGCCTAAGCGGCTCTGGTGGCAGCTATAGTAGAACATGGCACAACAGTGATGGCTCACAAGTCGACTACGGAATTTGGCGCCGTGAAGAGTTTCAAGAATACGAGCCAAATGGTGAAGAATGCGTATCGGTGAATGGTACAAGATGGGTTTCAACGCCTTGCACCTTACATAAACAGTTCATGTGCAAACGAGGTATGTATAAGTAATATGTATTTTAAAAATCGCGTTTTCTTTTCGTATGGTATTTGCATGAAATTGATATCGTTGATTAGTCCCTGTCAGCTAACATGTAATTCACGGAAAGTTAAATTTAACGGGATTAAGAACGCAAACATATTCAATAATGGTGTGTCAAAAAAAATCAGATATAAATCTATTGATTGAAACAAGAAGTAGTGTTGGCTAATGAAATTATTTAGATAATTACTCTTGTAATTATCCAAACCGATCAAGTACCTTTTCCAATGAACATATTGCCAAATATGTATACGGAATTAACCTAAAGATAACAAATTATGGCTGGATTATTAAAATGTGCCACAGCAAGGTAAGTGTATTTTCTGTGAGTATTAACTTACCAATTTAAACTATAATTACATAATTTGAAGTTCAAAATCATTTTCTGTACCTGTACCAGACGTAAGGACGAAGTTAAAAAGAGGTCATTTTCTTATAATAGATTACTCAAGTAAGTAATGAAACAACATACTCTGCATACTTATATATATTGAATTTTCTCTTTCAGTCTTAACTCTGGATCATATGCTGCTAACAGTTTTCCATCAAACCATGTCTACCACATTTGAACCGAAATAAAGAAGCAGCCCGATTGATAGAACATCTAAGAATGAGCCTTTTGATGCCTTTACTCGATTTATAAACAAGGATTTGTTATATCAAAGTACAATAGATGTCTTAGTCTTCAAGGGAATATAACATACAAACATTGACACGATGAGAGGGTCTCTATTATAGCTCAAATATATTCGGCATGAGGGGTAAATAATAAGCTATGATACCATGATTATAATTATCTAACAACAACACGTGTGACACTTCCATTATTATATGTTTATAATGTACTCAAATATGTGTACACTTCATCAAAGCACAAACATGTTAATATACACATGATATGGTATATTATGATATCCTCATATTTATTCAATATAAAAGTGCATGTAGATATATATCTGAGTTTAAATATTTTATACTTATATTGTATGCATGCCACTAATCTTAGTTTTCAGAATAAAAGTAAGTATCGTTATTATTATGTATGCATGGTTACCAACAAATGTCGTTTACCAATACAACAGCCTGATACATGTTATATGCATGCTTTTTCTTGCATATTGAACTCTTGAAGGATGCAGTACAACTTTCAAAATAACAAGAATTACACAAATGAAAACAATGTGGCATGCTGGAAGACTAACTTATAAATACGGGAATGTCTTTTTGCTAATTGCATAGACAACAAAATCAAACATATCAAATAATTGTGTTATAGAAATAGAAATAGTATTTATGCAAAGAATTTTAAATTCTATATTTTCTTAAAAGGTATCTTACCTCTGACTTTCAAACTATATGTTTAATAACAGAAGACGTCATTATTGTAATATACAAAATATATTGATAAATGTGATATATGCTTATTTTAAATATTGTGATATTGATTTTACATATAAATGAGCATATAAACTACTAAAATGCCTAAACTATTTGCAAACTGGTGCAACAATAGGTGTCGAGCAATGGGAGCAATTAAGTAAGTTGCCTTTAAACAACTTTTTTCAACATTCAATATCCTGCTGTGATCTTGTTTAATCTACTTATAACTGTCGGCATTTTATTTTATAAGTATTTATCATTCACATTCATAATTATCTATTTTGTTCAGATTCCTGAGAGGAACCAACTGATATCGGCATTTTAAAAACCTTTTTCGAAAATTGATGGTCATTTGAAAGGCGAGTAACTTAGATAACATTTGGTTATCTGCAATAAAGATATTTTCATCGATTTTAAATGCGATGTGATATTTCATCATTTCAAAATTATAAACACATAAGGTACCTATGGCTATGTATGTATTCTAAAATGAATGTGCTCAATAATGGTGTTCCTTAATTAACATTAACAATAATTTATATATAAATATAATTCATGATTTTTAATATTTTGCAGACAGCAAAACAGATAACTGTGAGTGATGAAGACGATTTGAAAGCAACAATGGATTCTTCAGCAAGAGGCCAATTTTTTTTACAACTCACCAGACTATATACATAAGAGATAAATACTTGTTTAGTTATGTATTGTAAAAACTCAATATGCTTGCCAGACAAGCATATGGCTACATAGAATATGTATCAAGTTGTAATTATATTTCACACTGCATTGTAAGTGCAAAATATTGTTGCTTGTGCCCAAGAAAAGCACTATGACATTTTTACATGATATTGCAACTGAGAAGTATCAACTGTAGTGTTTAATAATGATGAGCGTAATAAACATGAAAAACATAACAAAGTGACATTAGTTGAATACTCGGCATTAGTTGAATAATTTGCATTATGTAGTATCATAATTGTTAATTTTAACTGTTTATATTGCAATTTAATCGTGCTTATTTTGCAATTTGATTCATGTCGCATAATATGTTTGTTCACAAATAGATGAAACTACAAACTCATTCATCTAGCAGATTTCTATAGCGAAACAATTCTCAATATATATAATGAGATCTGGATATAGGATACAATATGTAAAATACCAAGTCTTACTTTAAAAACATAGTTTTTCACAAATAAATATTATCCCTTGTATGACACCAAAAACAAATACTGTTTAATTAAAGGTTACACATATAAGAATAGATGAATAAATCGAAATATAGATATATAACGTGTCAATTTATCAATTTTATGTTTCAGTAAGGGCACATATAATCTGTGAAAAAAAAATGAAAATAGCCATTCAAATCCCTGCAACACTTCAAAATCTCGAGAAATAATATAAAACATAATTGGCAATCAAATGATCCTTAAAGATATGTGCTTGCATGATGCTCGATGATCTATTTTAAATAGATTTTGATCATTAGCATTTTAGTTCATTTGAAGACACAATTTCAAACAATATTTGTTAAATGATGTATGGGAATAAATGAAAATACAGTGTGTAAATGTGTAAAATATACAGCAGGTTAATAAAACGTGATAAGTTATGAATCGTGACCACTACTGTATCTCTGTTAATTTTTCACATCAAGTGTGATCAAGAAACGTGATAAATTGATATGAAAAATGTTTTAATTGGTATTTTACTTCAGCAACTGAGGTTTGATACAGTTACTGAAGAAAAAAACTATAAGAAAACATTCGAACTCATGATAAGGGCAAGCATTTTTTGGTAAATTGCACAATTGGTTACATTTATGACTACTTCATTTTTACATTCTGCATGAATATTCAAGATACAAATTGTTATTTTGACAGAAAAAAATACGATTTTACATTGAAACATAAATGAAAAAAAAGTAATCGAAGCAGCTAAAAGTAGACATAGAATAAATACGAAGTGTAACATTCATTATTCAAACTATATAAGGTAAAATGCTTTTATTGATTTATAAAATTCCATTTATGATCGTGAATTGGTTTTAAAAGATTTTTTTTACGGACATAGAGATAAACAAACATAAGAAAATCGCAAACTAATGAATGTTTTTTTTTTGCAAAAAAAATATCATCGTTTTAATCTAAAAAGTGAACAAACACTTAAGCCATGACTGATAAATGACACCAAACAACAAAACAATGAGTAAAGGTTATTTCAAACCTACCAACTGTTGCTATTTCTGTCTCTTACAAAAAATGACATTTCCTTTGTTAGATTGATCTTTGAAATTATTTGTTTTTAGAAAACGATGTTGCTATTTTTTTTTACTTTGCTGACTGTGAATCACATTTCAACAAGTGCACATCTATACATCAAAATAGTGTAGCATTTCAAAACATCACACATTCAAACGGAAAGGGCATTTGAATAGACTTTAAAAAGGAAATCTGAATATATTTTGGATTGAAACACCAAAACGCAATTATGGAGTTGGTACTCTTATACGTTATCATCTTAGGTTCAATTTGTGGAATAACCAATGCAAAAGGTGAGAGCAATATTGTTTCATCTCAAACATGTTATCATAAGTTATAAATTATCTTCATTTTAAATTTTCGTATAAAGAAGGTTACATATTTATTACTTAAATTTCATGTAAAAAGTATTATTTTATTAACCTCACATTGAATACTCATGACTCAAACATTATCACAGTGATACTAACGAAATTCTCTTTTCTCGACTTTTATCATATAATTATTTTAGACTATTTAATACGATATTGAATAAATATAAAATGATCGTTTGATGCTTATTAGTATCAGAATGGACCGTGAACCCTGCTCTTGATTTTGAGTACCATTTCTCAAGAAACCAAACTACTTGGGAGATTGCAAAGAATGCATGCCGTGAACTACAAGCGGACCTAGTGAGCATACATTCTGAAATGGAGAATCAATGGCTCTATGAATTGAGGTGAGTCTTTAATAAATTGTAGTTTTTATTGAAAACCCTGATTTTGGTTATGTTTACATGCATAAAAATAAGCTTGAAAATGTTGTTTTAATTGGAAAAGCATAGAAATTAACCTCAAACCAATTTAGCAGTGATGGCTTCAGGGAATAATGTATATTACATTATGACAAACAATCAATGATTAAATTACTTCGCCATTGCATTTGAAGCTTGGTTTGAGGCTTGGTCTGGTTTGTGTTGACACACCCTTAGCGGCCTACTATTCCATTCAAAAGTTTCAAGGTTTTTTTAAGATAAAACAAAAAGCTATATTTCATAAAATTCATGTAGGGGAATTATTACTATTTCGGTATGTTGCAGACAGTATCCAGATAATACAATAATTTACAGTTACAAATACGTAAAACAAATTTCTAATCGGTATGTGTGTCAATGATATCAAGTATATTTTAAAATTTAAATGTGCATATGTTACACAAAGTATTATCTTTACTATCTTTACAGGACCCCGGGAACTTATTGGATAGGATTAAGCAGTCAGGATGGCAACAACATTATTAAATGGCAGTTTAGTGATGGTTCACAAATGAACTACGAAAATTGGCGCCGTGCAGAATTTCAAGAGTATGGACCAAACGGGGAAGGATGCGTATCGGTCAATGGATCGGGCTGGGCTTCAAAACCCTGTGATCTACACAATCAGTTCATTTGCAAGAGGGGTATGTATAAGAATAAAGTGGTAAATATACGTAATAAAATAGCGTCACTTAAATATATTTTTTCCTATGGTGTAAACATATAGAATATATATCGCGGATACATTCATGCCAGAAAATTGAATTATTGAAACAGAATTTCAAATGCAATGATATTAAATTATGAATTAAGAAAGTGAACGAAAAAATTCAAAAGTCACATTCAAAACTAACCCCTTCGATAGAAACTGAAGAATATCATCAATAATAGGCGACTTTTCATCGTTATTTTATTAACATTAAAAACTAATAAATAGGAAGTATTTTGGCTTAGAAATAATCAAACCATTACTATTGTAAATATCTAAACTAATCTAATAACTATTCCATAAAAAAAATATCATCAAAAAATAACTTCATATAACATAACAGAACCAAGATGGAAAATTGGAATATGCCACAACAAGGTATGTATATTTATATTGAATAACAATAAAAATCAGTTTGATGCACAATATTATAAATGATGTTTACAAGCTTGTTTTTGTGGCAGTAGAATGAGCCAAATTAAAACATACAATATAGCACTTAAATATATTATATTGATTAAGCTCCAATTAGTGAGACCATTTCACTCGATTTTTTATACCAATAATGCATTTCAGGAAAAAAAACCTTGAATCTACCAATAATTAACTGAAGCGAAGTGGAAGCCCAATCGGAAGAAGATGACTGAAGCCTGAAGTAGATTTATGAACATTAAATTGCTGTATCAAAGCAACAGGATGTTTTCGATTTATAGTGAATTTAAACAGAATGCTTACAATAAGAGTGACTTGAAAAATGCACAAATATGCTAGACATGTAGGTGGAATGATCCACTACAAACAATTGTGACGTATATATATTATTGCATGCATATTTACTTTATCAATTATACATTTCATCTAAAGACATGCATGATAAAATTCACATGTTATTGTATAGTATATGGATAGCTAATATATGTAGTTTAGAAAGGACAAGGATATATTATATGTGTAAAAATATTGTATGTATATCTATATACTTGTTTTGTAGAATTACGGTAAGTATGTTAAATATTATGCATGTATTTTATACATAACACGTCATATTAAAATGCGATAAAACAATACTTTTTAGTTGCATGCTCAAGCATGCAAATTGAATTCTTTCAGGCTGCATTACTGCTTTCAATATAAAAATCATTGCAAAATGAACAATTTAGTATATATGTTTTTATGCGGACATCTTCTTAAATGGTAAGTAATGTAAGTATGATTGTCTTATAAACCATATATATGACAAATAAGTTTATATTTTTCTCTAAAAAATAACAAAATAAAACTTCCTTATGCATCCATGTATTCATGTATCTCAAATAAAATCATGCTATAAACTCATTTATATGTTGAGATTAAGCCTAGAATAGATGATTCTCTTCTATCATCAATATTTTCTAACATCGTGTTTATGACATTGAATTTCTATTGTTTCCTCATATAAGTAATAATTATTTTTGCCATTTGACATAAATTGTTCAATAACCTATATGTTCACATTACAGATGTTGATATTCCTGTAACAAATAATATTGTTTTATGAGGATACCTGCTACAACAATGCCGAAAGGTTTAAAACTGAAAGTTCAAACTGGTGCATCGAGAGACAGGTGATGAAACCGAAAAAACGTTAAAGAATGAAGAAGTTGATTTCATCTAAATGAATAACAAACTTGTTAGTTTATTTAATGTTTCAGTTTTTCAACAAATTGTATCTTGTTGCAAAATTGCATTTGCATATAACTGCCGGCAAAGTATTTAGTTATCATTATACTTATTACAGTTTCGTATTCATAATTTCTTTTTGTGTTTCAGCTTTAAGTCAGGAACATGCTTGGATCGTCATTCACTTTTATATTCAAAAAGTTGATTGATTGAGAGGTTAGTAGCTCAAAATGTGTTTACACATTTTAAATATTCATAAATATATAAAAAGTTGAGAACGATAAACTGTCAATTTTTTTACATAAACTCACACATAAAGTATAACGCAGCATGAAACATATGTATTTTACAATGATCTTCCTATTTTTGTTGATGGTTTGATATGGAGTAATAAGCATGGGTTAATAAGTGATGAATATAATTCATAATCACGTAGTTTTGCTTTTCTTACATGCAGGGAGCCGATCAGAATTGTGATGACGCAATGTTCAAATTTGTCAGTTAGCGTGACGTCATCACGTGTGTGGGTTTAGCTACGATTAAGAAGCAGTTTACAGTGGATTCTCTAGAAAAAGTACCAGGATTAACTGGCTTATAAATTGAAAAAAAAATCGTTATGTTTGAGATAAACATTTGTTTCACATATCTATTGTGACAATAAACATAGCTAGCCTAACAAGTATTTTATCAAAATATTATCAGAATATTTAAAATTACAAGTGTGCGCAAAATGTCGGTGCATAAGAAGAAAAAATTTACATATGCAATGTTTGTATGATATTGCACTTGATATTGCAAATATTGTATACAGCGATTATGTCTTATTTTAGCAAAAGAAGACATAACAATATTACAATTTCTAAATAATTGGCATTGAATGCAAACTTTATAAGCAAAAACAATATGTTATGCAACTTGGCAAAATATTGTTGTTTATTGAAACCTCATTTGAATAATTTCTGCTGATTTCCTATCAAACCACATAACACTAACGGTATTTTAATCGGGACAATTTTAGATGCTTATTTGGGAAATGCATAGACCAGGATTATTTAATAGAACGTTTTTTATTAGATTATATTTGCATACATTGTGATAAGATTGTGTTGAGAATAACGCATGCTATATCACACAATAAAGTAAACAGCACACTTTTATTGATGCATTTATCAACCAACATGTATGTGTCGAGATATCGATTGGGTTGGAAAATCGTCATTTTCACAGATCATAATGAGAATAAAAATACTTTATATGTTTCATTTAAGCAAAAAGGCTCCATGGAATTGAATCTATTAATAAAACACCCTTTTTGCGGCGAATTTTACCAAAATAAGGAATATTGAACAGTTTTATCCTGTTTGGCGATAAAATCAATAGGGATGCGTTTTCACCACAATTTAAAAAAAAACGCTCGTATTTTTTTTCATTGAACGAGGTACGAGTCAAAAGCAATAACCATGCGTCAACTTATACTTTCAACTACCACTACTTATATAAACCCTCTTCTAAACCCTATATCATTTTATAACTGTTTTCATGGAATTTGAAAAACCCTCGCTTCGAACGGTTTATCAAATCCGTCGATGATATCCTTAACAATACCACTCTTTATGTATTTTTTCATCTTTTATATATCTTATACATCCAGAATATTATGGAATCCTGAAATCTTTGCATAAAACAGTCCTGTCCAATCCATGTATTATATCCTGAATATTGTCATCCTGAACAGTTTCTCTCATTTTTCCCCTATTTCTCGTCTACAACGCTCCAAAATCCTTTTTCTATATTCTATCGGGCAAAAATTACTGTAGCTGTCTCAAAATGTAATTTTAACTCGGTATTTACATAGAGTATTATTTCTAAAGCTATATTATTTCTATATGTCATCATGGATCTCGAAAATCTTGCATCGGAAAGCCTACCATAACACGCGAGTATGTCCTTATTACGTTCACTATACAAAATCTTCTTCGTTTATTTTATAAAATTAATCATTATGGAATCCTGAAATCCTTGCATCGAACAGTCCTGTCCAAACCGTCAATTATATTCTGAATGCTGTCATCCTGAACGGTTTCTCTCATGAGCTTCGGTGTATTTTCTCCCCATTGCTCTCTCGGGCCCCAGTAATGGTTGATGCGAAGCAGTTTGGGATCCACGTCTACGCTCTCACCTATGAGTGAAATATAATATAATCAAATATAAGGCAATATAGTGAAATATGATAATATGTATAAAATTATATAATCCCATTCGGTAAGGAACTTTGTTACTTCGTTCCACTACGAAAATACTTTTTAATTCGGTAATGAGTATATGTTTGCTTGCGTCACGATATCAGATTAACGTCAATGTGGAAACGTTGATATGAAATAATGGATGGTGCTGTGAGTTTTAATACATTTTAGGACTGTGATGTGTTATCTTTTAGGACTGTGCTAACGAAGCACATTGGCAATTCTTATGACAGTCGGGCAATAAATGAGGTAATAAATAATTTATCATGAAGGGTCTAAACGCATCATGTTGTTTTTTTTCCTAGAATTTACATGATAGGTACTGCTTATAAAGAGCTAATTTTCACCGTTTTGCTTTATACCTTTTAAGACTGTGTTGATGCAATACCTTCTAGGACTGTGTTGCATTAATTTGTTACTTTAAAGGAATACGTTATAGTGCACATTGGTGTATCGGATTAATTACAAGCAATTATGTTAAATAGCTATTTTACGATGCGTCTTAAGGAACCATCTCTTATGTTCTTACCGCATTAATATGCACATTTATATATCATACAAAATTAGGAACTGGTTGCCGTTACCTTTGAGGACTGTGTTGTGGTGCACATTGGCGTCTCTGATTTGAGCTGGGCGATAAATGGGTTTATCCAGCTCCATGATTGTCTTTTTCATTCGCCTTCTGTATCTGGATACGATCCAGACTTCGTTATGCACCGGCTCACCTTTGAAATTCAAAAAAGGGCGAGGTTAACAACATTGTTTTAAATCAATTAAGCATTTTTGTGTTCCAGAATTAGCGATTTTCTGCATTTATGGTCAAACAACATGAATTTGCCTTATGATTTCAAAGTCTCATATGGATTTTTTCTTATAAATAAGTGGTACAAAATATTTTTAAAATATCTGATTTTAATCATATGAAAGTTGTGTACAGGAAATAACACAAACATTCTTTTTAAAGAGCATAAACTAGACTTACCAACCAATAACAGCGTCTTTATCGACAGCTCTGTAGTATCCCTATGGTTCAGCCCTTCAATTGCCCTTATAAGGAAACCACATCCGGAATCCCCAGGAGCAACCGGATATTCATCCATATCAAGCGCAATTTGCCACGTGGTTCCGGTTTTGTATCTATTTATAGCATCCTGATAAGCATGGCGCTGAGCTTCAGGATATGAGTACCTGTAAAATGTAACGATTTAGACTTGCAAGAGGAAAATGTAAAATTGTTAACAAATTAACGCTAGCAGCTTTAGTTTGCTTCAAGGCGTTTCTCATGAGAAACAACGGCTTTGCATCTATTTATAGCATCCATGTACGCATGGCGCTGGGTTTCAGGGTAAGGGTACCTGCAAACGTTATTGGAATAAAATTGTGTTAAGTGATTTGGGATAGCATATCCATGAATCAATCAAGTTGTCGTTTTAGGCGTAATGATGGTTATTCCATTTCTTTTCCATTAACAAATCGTGCCCTTTTTCACTCAAATTTGACAAATTGGGACAAAAAAATTAAGTTTCCATTTGTTTATCATTATATATATATAGTCTTAAATGCATAAATTACCATGGTCGCGACCAGTCATGGTACGTCACGTATGACGGGTCGTATTTCGTTGCTAGCCATGATCGGAGTTTCTCGTCACTCGATTTGAAGTTGTCGTACAAATGAATGTGGTTGACGCCCGCGTAGAACATGTACCTGGAAAACAATAAAATAATATGATAAGCGTTATCATAAAAAACGTTCATGTTTTGATTAAGCTTAGGTATATATCTAGGTTTGCAACACAGTTTGCTTTCGCAAACCATCTTCACAGCCCTGATTTAGAGGGGCGCACGCGTCTAGAATTGTTTGCCTACAATATATATCGGACTGTAATATTTGATATTATTTTACCATTATTTTAACTTTATAACCAGGATTTAAATGGGTATTAGGATAGACCGTTTTTGAATAGGCAATAATCAGTGCAACGCGTTAATAATATTGAATGACGGGATTTGAATTCGTTACCTTATCCATTGATCCAAATGATGTCTAGACCAGCTCGCCGTATCGTTCTCATAGATTCGCACTAAAATCACGGCGACCAAAGAACATTCATTTTCCTTTAAACACTTAGACGCCCGAATCGGACAAATATCCTCTTCGTTATCCTCATTATTAACCGTATCCACATCCTTAATTTCCTCATCCTTAGATAAAAGCGATCGCTCCCCAGCCTCTATACATGGTTTATTAAAAATGATTTCGTCACTAATAACTATAGTTTGAGCCTGTTCTACTGAGGTTGTAGCGACTTTAAGTGAGTAGCGATATACAACAAGGGATGTTAGGATAAGTGCTA
>LQRL01029931.1:0-19927 GCA_001703475.1 Hydroides elegans
CTCGTGCAATGTGTTAGCTATCTATTGTTTCAAATAGGTGCAGTTTACAACTTTAAATAGAATATTCATGTCGTTCCTTGAACCCTTACAGGTCAATAGAAACAATAACCCCAGGCGTATCATATGATAAACATAGTATATTTGAACTAAAGTTATTGTATAGTGTTAATTTAATAAATTGATATGGAGAGCATGTAAGTCAAGCAAAGAATAAACTCATGATATTTAGTTAGATCTGTCTTCATAAGTGATTTGAATTGTTTAAAACCATAAACGTGTCCGCTCTAGTTTAATAAAAAATCGCACTATATAACAATAAACAAAGATTAAATATGAGAAATCAATAATATCGATGTTTACTTCTCACTCATAAATAACCCTTTTCCGATAGCCATTTTAAACATATAAAGTCAAATGTTCAACTTTATTTAACTATTGTCATATCCTCGAACTTTTGTTATGGTAATATTTTTATTCATAAAAATATATAGGTTATTAATTGTTCTCTTCAAATATTTGTAAAGTCGGTCAGATGAACGAACTTCCAATATTGCTTTTCACAAAACCCATCGAATAACCCTTCAAGCAAGCTCCGTTCCAATTACTGTAAATCCGGAGTACTGAACGTAACTGCAACTATGGCATTTTTAAATTTTTCCGTCGCGAACTCCACTAAAATCATGCGTATATGAGAAGTGCTACATTATATACAACGAAAAGCAGCCATAGTAGAATATATTGATATGTAGACCGGCAGGTTCTTCAACGAAAGAACTGAATGAAAGTGCTTGTGTCGGCAACTGTGTTTAATTCTCAGGTTTTGCTGAAACGCAAGCACAGTAATATGTCTAAAACTGTGCAAAACAGTATCTGAAATGTCAGTTTAATGGATTAGATAATTTCCGAGTGATCATTAAAATTGTATTATATAGTAAATCATCTTGGAAAACTATTAAATAAGTCATGTTTGTAATTTAAGTATACTGACATGATATCTACACCGACGTAAATATTAAAATAGTTCACATAATTCCTTAAAATACACCGTTCATCATAAGTGCAGTTTTTAACTTGAATATGCATGCCGTGCCTTGCAACGCGGCAATTACATGTCATACGATAAAAATAGTTTTTATGAAAACGTGTTATTGTATGATGTTTTTGCGAAACATAATTATGTAGGATGCACAATTCAAGCATGCACAATATCAATGCCATTTTATTAAATCTCGGATTTGATTTAAATCATTAAACCGCAAGAGTATACACTGTGCTTTAAAACCAAGATACCAATAACCTAAGGTTAAATATGAGAAATAAATAACATCCGGAACTTAGTCCTTTGATCGAAGACATTGCATATCTACTGGACAAAATACTGCGTTAATACTACGTTATTGAATTGTTACTGTGCGTTTAAGATTAATACCACCGATTTTAGCGATTTGTAACGGAAAATGAATTACTCATTTATAATGATTGTCACTTAACTCGATGTATCTTGCTTTGTTGCAATTACATTCTGACTTACAACGATCTTTATTTCTCCCATGTTTGGAATGGGAGCAGTTTTTAGGGCGGCATAGGTGCATAGTGCATAGGTGTAGTGGTTATCTTCATAAAGGAGTAGCTATTTTTCAGCATATTATTTGTCATTTGTTTCTCGAACAAATCTGAACTCTTCTATTTATTCAGCAAGCTGCAACAGTATTGCATAAGTCATTTGTTTCTAAACAGATCTTAAATGTTATATCATTCAGCAAGCTATAGGCATGATGCTATGCGCTCAGTATGCTGGGTATTTGTGTGAAGCGTATTTAAATGAGCTGATAACTTAAGTATCTATTCTGCAGTTGATGTAATGGTGCTGAACACCTATAATTATAATCAGCATTTTAAAATAAATTTATTTGTACTGAAGTTTGTATGGTTCACAATGCACATACTTGACGAAAATAGGGGATCATTATCATTGGTTGTAACTACTGAGCCAACATAGTATTAAAACATGATATCTCGTACAGCAACCAACTTGTCGCTCCTGGGCTTTAAATGTTATATATTAAGTTAGAGTATTTAAACTAAGAGTATTTAAATTCTGGCATACAAATTAAAAGACAGTATTATATAGCATATATATTATTTCAAATCAAATATGAAGAGTCATCAGTTCTAACGAGAGGCTTTTCTATAAATGAATTGAATGATTGTGCGTTCCTTGATAACTGTGTTTCTTTCTTTGATATTATTGAGCTTTATCGAACAAGGCAAGTCTTGGTAATTTGATGCAACACAGAATGGCCTCATTAGAATTGAATTAGTCTATACTTTGCTTCATATAATCCCTGTTTCCTAAAAGCTTTTAACATTTTTCATCAAACATCTTACTCAGAACATGGAAATTAAATTTCCAAATAAATACATCAAATAAGTATATTATAAATATAAGGATTAATAAGGTTTGATTTGTATGACCTTGTTCATGAAGCAATAATT
The DNA here is from genome assembly GCA_001703475.1 of Hydroides elegans. Lineage (NCBI taxonomy): Eukaryota > Metazoa > Annelida > Polychaeta > Sabellida > Serpulidae > Hydroides > Hydroides elegans. Next base: position 2,497 of record LQRL01029931.1, read on the forward strand.
CGAAAATGTCTATTTTATTTGTTAAGATATTTAAAGCAACATTTGTTTGAATATTACTCCTTTTATAGCATCAAAATATCAAGTTTGATGCTTATGATTTGGTTGGAAGCAAATCTTAATATAATGGTTCATAACTTCTACTTTTACTATATGATGTATAATGCAGCAATAACACTTATTGTTTATTTGCAATTGAACAAATAAAAGGAGGATCAGTAGAGAATCAGACGTTTTACATAAAACAACACATACATAATGCACATAAAATAGTATTGGTTTTATATTCAAATATATTCATATAACTTAATGTTTTTTTAAGTGATTGAATTGTAGGCCAATTTATGAATATGAACAGCAACATATCATGTTAACGTATCCATACAAATAATGCAGCGTAAATAAGTATGTAAACAAAAATTGCACACTTTAACACGTACCCAAAGATAGAAGGAAATTTATACTTTTGAATGACAACGTACAAAGTGTAAAATTTGCGTTGCATCATGAAATCAAAGTTCAAACGTTTATTTTTTAAAACACAGTGTAACGTAAATAAGTAAATTATATATATATAAAATTCTTCTAAAATTATATTTCCTATTTTATGCTTTTATTTAAGCAATAAATTGGTTCCAATCTCACTTTGGTATAAATATATTTTTATATACAAAGTATCAAATTAGACCTTTGTATATGAATGCTCAATCTACAAGCCATATAATAAGCAAACATGCATTTACTTTATCGACATGAATAAAAAAGCCAATGTGTGTCACCATGCTATATACTTGTAAACAACTGTTTGCCCTTTTTTTCATTGCCTTGATAGTCGATACTGCCGCTCCCTTTTATTTGCTAACAGTTGAATGACAAGTGAAGATAGAAAATATCGAGGCAGATCGAATAAACATTATCAGGTTTACACATATATTTATGATTACGCAGTTTAAGTCTAGACATTGGACGGATCGTTGTTATAATATGATAACCTGTTGTTAATAATCTGATTTCTCTGTTGGTGACATAAAAGGATAGTTTTTTTATTATCATAAAACAGTGCAATCATGTTGAGCCTAGCGCTCATGATGAACAACTGTTCCACTATTTGGCGGTTTCTGCGACACAGAATACATCTCAAGACGTCATTCAATGAGATTGGATTTTTTTTGTCCTACAGGTAATTTTGAAGTAATGCTTTCTTTTGTTTTTATAATATACCATTTTCAATCAAACAAAGATGAATTGCATAGCTGTCAAGGATCAGGGATATTTTATATAAATGTATAAATATTGATATTTAAGAATAATACTAAGATTATACTCATATATGCATGTTATAATTCCAGAAAGTAGGAAACTGTGGCAAAATGTTGACAATGTACAATTCAAGTCAAAAACACGCGATGGAAGAGATTTATCAGTAAGACGTGTTGGTTTGGAAGAGTACGAATCATTCATATCACTCGGTTTTAGCTATGAGGGGTTCGATTATCTACCAACTCTATATAAACCTCTATTGAAATCCGGAATGTCACTCATGTTCATGGCTTATGTAGATGACACGCCGGTACGATATTGATTAAATTATAAAAAAAGTTATATATTAAGTATGGTAACATATAATATGTTTTAAGTATGGTGAAAATGCAGAACGTTTAATTTATCAAAAACAAATTATGTTTTTGTGTTTTCTATGTATTATTCTATGATTGTACACACTAAAGTTGCATATACGGTTGTTTGGATAACGTTTTGCAAAGAATATGAAATATTTTGTTAATTCTTGTTGAATTTAAAGGCGGGATTCAATGCCATTATTTTCACCAATGGTGGCTCTGAAGCACACCTGATAGGTGGGCGCTGCAAACCGGTATTCAGAAATCAAGGCGTACATACTTTCTCTTTAAAAAGCATTGCATCTTATATCAAAACATATGAGCCACAATGTTTGCAATTGACTGGTTCTATCGCAAGCGATAGTAGACTTAACAACCCAAAGCACCGCGATTCTATTTTGATTTGGGTATGCTTCATTCTTTATTATTGTATAATAATGTATGATTAAGTATTCGATTTTAGATATTCAGAAATATTTCATTACTTTAAGTAAAACGTTTTTGAATTTATCGTTTGATTTTGTTTTGCGTGATGGTTCATCCTTAAATTGATTGGTTGTAAGATTGCTAAAAGATAATGAAAATGACACATGGAAATGCTAGAATCACATTTTATTATCAAGATAAAACCCATGCGCATTATGATAGATTTTTTAAGTGGATAATATAAATATATAAAAAATGTTTGGAGAAGCTGACATTTAACATGAAAACTCGGTGTCATGTAAGATCCGTAATTAAATGTGCTTTGTGAATTGCGTTAGTGACAGGTACTTGATATATGAACATAACCTTTCTATCACAGGAGACCAGTACAGTTACATCAACTGCGGACCAGATACGTAGACTGTCAGTTCATTTGAATACGATTGGCGCAAAAACAGCAGAAACAAAGCGCATAACATCATTGGATGCTTATAAACTGCTGAAAAGATATAACTATTCAGCACTCTTTGGAAACAAAGGTCTTTATGCTGCGACGTTTAGTGTCATTCCTTTTCAAGTGGATGACCCTTTATTTCTACAAATATCCGGATCATGTTTCATACTTCAAAGCTCAGATGAAAATATAAATCATCAAGGTACGCATTTATCAGCAAATTCCGAGAATCCCCGATTGCACAAGACCTCGTCATGAGCTTATGCTGGCCTCAAATGTACCCCTTTAAGCTCAGCATGAGGTAATGACGAGGTTTTTTGCAACTTGGAATAGGAACACACATATCGACACACGCATAATCATTTAGTTTATTCAGAGAGAATTTCATTAGAGAGAACTATCTGTCTCCATTTATTTTACTATGTGTTTTTAATTTCTATTCTTTTAAACTAAATTATTCACTTGTTTTAATGTACACCACATAATATTCTGATACCCATTCATAAATTTTTACATTCAAGCTTTACTCATTCTCATAACCAAGAACAAGATGCACATAACATTGAATTGATGGCGAGGCAGCGTTTGCTTATTTTTTATGTTGCATCATTATGCATAGGAGCATAGTTGACAAAATAGTTGCAATAGGATATGCTATATAGCACAGCTTTAATGGCAACATAACACTATTTATCCATGCTACGATGTAGAGTTTTAGATACGAGAGATGTATGAGCTGACAATTTTGACATTGTTTAACATGGTTTAAGATATATTATGATTGCCTTTCAGCGATATCCGAGAATGAAACACAATTGGCGACGCAAGCACTTTCATTTAGTTCTTTCGTAGAAGAACCCGCTGGGCTGCATATTAATATATTCTACTATGGCTGCCTCTCATTAGAACTGGTGGCTGGTCATATAAGCATGATTTTAGCGGAGTTCACGAAAACGAAAGAATTCAAAGACAATGCCATGGTTGCAATTACGTTCATTACTCCGGACCTAAAGTCTTTCGAACGTAGCTTGCTTGAAGGATTATTCGATGGGTTCTGTGTAAAACAAGATTGGAAATTCGTATATTTGTCCGATTTTACACATATTTGAAATGCAAATATTGTACATTAGACAAAAACACGACTACAGATGAAGGTTGATATATGAGTTTGGAAAGGAAATTAATATTACTGATGTATCATGTATAACATGTTATAAAATAGCGTTCAGTATTCCGGACTTAAGATAATCTGAAAGGATTTTGCGTGAACGGTTATATGTTGAGTTTTATGTAAATGAGATTGGAGATTCGTTCATCTGGCCGTTTTTACACATATTTAAATAGGCAAAATATTCGGATACAGACTATATATGAATATAAGAATAGAAAAGTAAAAATAAATAATGCAACGTTTTAATTTCTACAAAACTAGTTAATTCAGAGTAATGACAGGAACGGCAGGATAATGACACTATACAATGAATTGGTCAATTAAGTTCAGCAGTTGTGAATTATCTATAGTAAAATATTGATAATTCAGTTTTAATAGGTATCAATGCTACTGATATATCACATTTGAACTAGTTGCGTGGTAATTGATTTGTTACACTATACACTTTTCCCATAAATCACGCAGCTGAAACTCATAATTAATTTACTATGTTATTGAATGTTTTATTTGCAAAAAGCTTATTACTTACTTTTAGAATTGACAAATCACAATACCCGATTATTATCCAATATCTTCACGCTTTATATAATAAACATGTATATATTGATTCATTATTTAGGAAATAATAATACAAATAGCTGGCACATGCATTGTTTACATTAGTAGAACTTTGCTGTGGGGTGCATGAATATCATGATCCAAGGTTCGAGCAAGACTTGGAATGGTTGCTGGAGGTAGATATGTGCGTTGACAAAGACCAACAGAAAAATGCATTGAGTTGATTTCTATGATCAAGGTTTATTAAGTAGTTGTCTTCGTCCACAAATAGTCAATGTACCACTTTTCATGTAAAAATCTGCTTATATGTCAGTAATTTAAATTCTCCAAATGTCATAAAATTTCATTTTTCTGCTTGAAATTTGTATCAGTAACAATGTAGTTTTATGGATACGGATACTTGATTGCCTGTACTTTAACTTCGCACAAAGCGAGGAAATTTATGGGCAGATGTAAACTCACATACCTTAAATGCTTATCAAGTCAGTAAGGGTGTGAATGAGTATTTATATATCAAATTAAAACTTGAAATAAAATATAAACGTATTTAAGTTCATCAAAGAAACCTCATCCAATGTGATACCTAAAACATATTTTATTTAAATACCTATCAAATGTCTATATTTCTAAATAGTAAGCACTAATATTAGATTTCACCGAAGACATATTTCACAAAATATTATATTTTTTTTCAAAACTAATTAAAGTTGTTGATTAAAGAAATTGGTGTGAAATATAATTAACTTATTTCGTTTTGTTTACTTTTTTTATATGAATATTTCGGGCAAAAGTTTCACTGGCCAATCAAAATCCAGTATTGAACGAAAAACCTTCAAAACCTACCTGGCCTGCAACGGTTCATCACACATGATGTCAATTTGTAATCCTTTCGGGATAACATCGACGTGTGCACAGAGAGACTTCATTGTGGTTGTCACGCGATACATATACGTCAACATTTAGCAGCCTATTTACCGAAACTGTAAAATGTAATTTAAATAATTCAAACAAAATTTAATTATCAAAGTATATGGTTCATGTACATGTCACAATTACGCAGCTAATTATAGGAACCTTAATGTTACAACATACGAAATTATTATAATTCTTAATGCTATCATTATTGATATTTTCATTAGTTTTCGCATTAGTATATACTTCTGTGCATAACAACATGGCGAGGGCTTTTAAAGCATATAGCGAATAATAATACAATGCATATAATGATTCTGTATATTTGTTTAGAAACATAATATCATGTCTTGTAATGTTAAGTTAGATGTGAATATCGATAAGATACGTACGACTGATTAATAGATAGAGTTAAGAATTATGAAAAAAGTTCAAACAAACATGTGCCATGAAATACTATTTGCTTACGTAAAGATGGCTTAAGTGCTTAACTGACAAAGTGTTGATGTAACCCCAAAGTGACACTTGAAGAAATTATTGAATGAAGATTGAGATGTCTTTCATGAGATTACTAGTACAATTATTTATTTTGATAATGATCGTCATGATCTTTAATATTTGCCAAGTACCTATGAATAAGCACAAAGCATAACTGGCAAAATGGTTGTATTTGCTCGCTTGGATATGATTTGATCTTAATATAAAAAAGAGTCCCGAGATAAAAAGAAAAATAATTGCTTTCAATATGTCGGAACATCTGCCAAAAATCTCTAACGACTATAAATACAAAAAACGCTAAAGTTCGACTTTTGACCAACAACAATAATTGCTGTCGACCTATATAACTTATTTATTAATTACGGTTGTACCATTCATTTTGCCGTTTAGTGTCCAAGTGCAGGCCGCTTTACCAGTTTCATAAATTGCATCTACAGCTAATGACGTTTTTTTTATTTCTGGTCGTGCTCCTGATAGTTTGCTTGCCGTAAGCTTTGTTGCCGGCAGTCTTTTTAAATTCGAATAAATATAGAATATACATAACTAAAATACCTAACATACAAAACATTGTAGAAACGCAATTTTTACCAAGTATCTGAATTGAGTCATTATTCGAGCAATTCAATTAATTGAATAGTTCGAGAAGTAAACTATAACAGTCAATTTGCAGAAAATGATTCGATGCCTTTCACTTCGTTATTTACTATAACATACCTTCTATAAAATTTACGAATGCATCCATTCGAATCAGTACATTTTGATTATCCGACAAGCTACTGTTATTTAGGTTTGAACTCGAAGACGCACTCATAGCGAGGTAGCATCCACTGAAATCATTATTAGCTATGATCGCCCTGCAACTCGGTTTCCTTTTAATAATGATAGATGAACGATACTTATAAGAATGTTAGCAGCTTAATTATTATCTTGTTGTAAATTGAAAGTGGTTAGATAAACATTGATGGTCTTTATAATTGCGTAGCATACATTGACAGGCATAGTATACACTAACATAATAGCGAAGCATTCATTTAAAAATGTATATTCAATTCTTTGATTAAGCGGTTTGGTATTGTTATCTTTTTTATCAAATTAAATGATATCAAATCATATCGATTTTTAATATTGGTTCAATGCATCTTTTTAACCGTAAGAAGAATTCGTTTTTTTCGATAGTACGATGAAATAATGAAAAAAATACATTCTAGTTCTAATTTAAAATTGCAATTGATGTATATTATGATATGAGAACTATTTTTTATAAAGAATAAACAATATTTCACATATTTCAGCAAGGGTAAAAATCCAATCAAACCAAAACACATACATGAAACATATTGTCATACAGTTGTCCTCTTCGAAGTAAAATTGAGAACCATTCAAAATAGGATATAAGAAAGGTTCACCATTTGTTATCCCGACTCTTGTCTGTAGTATAATATCATTTATGAGCTTTACATTAAACAAACTAGATCCTGGTCCAATGAATTGTTCATCAATAGAAAGTCCAAATTGCAATTCCAGAAATACAATAATAATAAGAAGTATATAAAGCGGTGCCATCTTAAATCACAGGAGAATATAGCAACATACAATTATATGAACATTTAAACAATAACTGTTAGCAACAGCTATACGAAAATTATTCCTGCATCAAAATGTATTTAAATATTCATAGAAATGCCAGAGTGATCCTCGTGCAATGTTTCAGCTATTTATTGTTTACAATAGGTGCAGCTTTTAACTTTGAATAGAATATTCAAGTAGTGCTTTCAAACCTTACAACACAGTCAATAACCCCAAGTGTTTGCATATCGAATGATAGAAATGGTTAATTTAAACTCAAGTAATTGTTCGGGTTAATTTAATAAGTTATAGTGAAGAGCATGCTAGTAAAGAAAATAACATGTAAATGACACTTAGTTGGATCTCATTTCATAAGAGATTTAAATTGTTTAAAACCTTAAAAACGTCAACTGTAGATTAATAACATATCGTACTATATAAACATACACATAAGTTTAACATGAGAAATCTATAACATTTATGCTTACTTTCACTAATGGATCCCTTTCACGATAGCCATCTAAAATCTACTAAGCTAAAGTTACCACTTTATTTAACAATTGTCAATGTCGTTCAAACACCTATTATTCTTAATTTTTTATTGATATCAAATATGTACGCTATAAATTGTTCTCTTTAAATATGTGTCAGGCCTGTCAGGTGAACGAACTCCCAATCTTGTTTTTCACAAAACCCATCGAATAACCCTTCAAGCAAGTTCCGTTCAAATGACTGTAAGTCCGGAGTACTGAACGTAATTGCAACCATGGCATTGTTTTTGGCATTGTTTTTGAATTCTTTTGTTGCCGTGAACTCCGCTAAAACCATGCGTATATGATCAGTGATCAGATCTAACGAGAGGCAGTCATAGTAGAATATATTAATATGCAGTCCAACCGGCTCTTCTATGAATGAGCTGAATGAAAGTGCTTGTGTCGACATCTTTGTTTTATTCCGGAATATTGCTGAAAGGCAACCATAGTTATATATCTGAAGCCATGTAAAACAGTACCTCAAATATCAGTTTATACGTCTTTGTAGCTGAAAGTGTATATCATATGGGTTAGATAATTGCTGAATTATCATTAAAATTGTATTATATAGTAAATCATCTTGGAACTATATATGCAATTGTGATCCTCTGTATAATGATGCAGTAGGCACATAAGCAAACGATGTTTCGCCATTTCTTCTATGTTCTTTGCTGGTCTGTGATGTGTTATAGGTGTGAGTTAAGCAAAAAATAGCAAATTATTCCTGTTTGTAATTTAAGTATACTGACATGATATCTACACCAACGTAAATATTGAAATGTTTAACAGAATCCCTTAAAATACACCGTACTTCATAAGTGCAGTTTTAAACTTGAATATGCATGCCGTGCCTTGCAAAGCGGCAATTACATATCATACGATAAAAATAGTTTTTTTATGAAAACGTGTTAGTGTATGATGTTTGTGCGAAACATGATTATGTAGGATGCATAATTCAAGCATGCACAATATCAATGCCATTTTATTACATCTCGGATTTGATTTAAATCATTAAATCGCAAGAGTATACATTGTGATTTAAAACCCAGATAGCAATAACATAAGGTTAAATATTAGAATTCAATAACATCCGGAACTCAGTCCTTTGATCATAGACATTGTATATCTATATATCTATATTTACTGCGTTAATACTACGCTATTGGATAATTATTGTGCGTTTGAGATAAAATACCACCGATTTTGGTGATTTGTAAAGGAAAATGAATTACTCATTTATATGATTGTCACTTTACTCGATGTATCTTGCTTTGCTGCTATTACATTTTGAATTGCAACAATCTTCATGTTTGGAATGGGAGCAGTTTTAGGGCGGCATAAGTACATTGTGCATTAATTTAGTGGTTATCATCATAAAGGAGTAGCTATTTTTCAGCATATTATTTGTCATTTGTTTCCAAACCAATCTGAACTGTTCTAATTATTCAGCAAGCTGTAACAGTATTGCATGAGTCATTTGTTTCCAAACAGATCTTAAATGTTTATCTTTTCAGCAAGCTAAAAGCATCCAATGATGCTATGCGTTTAGAATGTTGGGTATTTGTATAGATAGTATTTAAATGAACTTATAACTTAAGTATCTGATCTGCAGTTTATGTAATGGTGCTGAATACTTATGATCATAATCAACATTTAAAATAAAACGTTTTACAGAAAACGATACATAGAGAATGCATATAAATACATATAGAATTATGTTCAAATGATCCATTTAATCTAAAGTATTTAAGATCATTGAATTGTAGGCCAATTTATAGATATGAACAGCAGCATATCATGGTAACGTATTCATACAAATAATGTAGAGTAAATAAGACGATAAAAAATTATAGCACATTTTAACACGTACCCAAAGATTGAAGAAAATCTATACTATCAAATGATAACATGCTAAGTGTAAAATTCACGTTGAATCATGAAATAAATGTTCAAACGTTTTCCTTAAGGACACTGCATAACATGAATAAGTAAAATATATATGTAAAATTCATTAAAAAATCATATTTCCTATTTTATGCTGTTCTTTATGCAATAAATTCGTTCTAATCTCACTTTCAATAAATCTATTCATATATTCATTATATCAGATTAGTTCTTTGTATATGAATGCTCAATTTACATGCCAAATATTTAGCATACATGCATTCATTTATCGACAGTAAAAAAAGCCAATGTGTGCCACTATGATATATACTTGTAAAAAACTGTTTGCGTTTTTTTTTTTGCATTGCCGAATGGTCTATACTGCCGCTACGTTTTATTTGCTAACAATTGAATAGACGGTGACAAAAGAAAAAAAATCGAGGCAGATCGAATAAACATTATCAGGTTTACAAACATATACCTTTAATGACGCATTTAAGTCTAGACGGATTGTTGTTAGAATATGATTACATGTAGTTTATAATATGATTTTCTGTTGGTGGCATAACAGGATAGTTTTTTATCATCATAAAACATTGAAATTATGTTGAGCCTAGCGTTTATGGTAAACAACTTTTCGATTCGTATTTGGCGGTGTTTGCGACAAAGAATACATCTCAATACGTCATTCAATGAGATTGGTTTCTTCTGTCCTACAGGTTAGTTAAAATAATCTATATACAGGTTTACGATAAGGTGCTATATATTGGTGTAAAATAAATTCGCAAAGATTATATGTTTAATAACACGTTCATGATTCCAGGAAACAACACACTGTGGCAAAATGTTGACGATGTACAATACAAGTCAAAAACACGCAATGGAAAAGATTTATCAGTAAGACGTGTTGGTTTGGAAGAGTACGAATCATTCATATCACTCGGTTTTAGCTATGAGGGGTTCGATTATCTACCAACTCTCTATAAACCTCTAATGAAATCGGGAATGTCACTCATGTTCATGGCTTATGTAGATGAAAAGCCCGTAAGATATTGATTAAATTATAAAAAGTTATATGTTAAGTATGGTTACATATAATATGTGTCAAGTAAGGTGGTGAAAATGTAAAACATTTGTTTTATAAAAAAATCTGTTTTTGTGTTTTCTATGTTTTTGTCTATGATAACACATACTGAAGTTGCCTATACGGTTGCATAAATAGCGTTTCGCAAAGAATATCAATATTTTGTGTTCATTTTAATTGAATTTAAAGGCGGGATTCAATGCAATGATTTTCACCAATGGTGGATCTGTAGCACACCTGTTAGGTGGGCGCTGCAAACCAGAATTCAGAAATCAAGGCATACATACTTTCTCTTTAAAATGCATTGCATCTTATATCAAGACGAATGAGCCACAATGTTTACAATTGACTGGTTCTATCGCATGGGATAGTAGACTTAACAATCCGAAGTATGGTGATTCAATATTGATTTGGGTATGTTAACATCTTTATTATTGTATAATAATATATAATTAAGCATTCCATTTTACCTATTCAAAATCGTACCTTTAAATACAGTAAGTGATATTTCTAAGGAATTGGGCTTCAATTTTGTTTTGCGTTATTCATACTAAGGTTAAATGTTAGATTAAATGATTTTAAGATTTCTAAAAGGAAATGATTATTACACATGGTACTGTTTGAATATGTCACAGAATGCATGCTAGGATCCAGTTAATATCCAAACTTATAGTGACAGTTTATTTAAGAGGAGGATATGAATATGAACAAATGTTGAGTTTTGCTGACAATAATCACAAATTATGGGTTCCATTAAGATCCCTAAGTCTGTGTGATGTAATTTTTGCTATTGCAGAATTCAAATAAAATCGCACAACTAATGAGAGATTGCTAGAATTAAAAAGTCCGCCACGGGAATTTTACTTTTAACAATTGTCAATAGACTGTACGCTTAAATTTATACACAACAATAGCATCAGGAATTTGATATATTAAAACCACTTGTCTTCGCAGGGGTCCAGTACAATTACATCAACTGCGGAGCAGATACGTAGGTTGTTTGATCAGTTAAATACGATTGACGGAACAGTCACAGAGACAAAGCGCATCACAACATTGAATGCCTACAAGCTACTGGAAAGTGACGACTATTCAGAGCTGTTTGGAAACAACGGGTTCTATGCTGCAACGTTTGGTTTCATTCCATTTCAAGTGAATGATCCATTATTTCAACAAATAACCAGATCGTGTTTCATACTTCAAAGCTCGGAGGAAAATGTTACCCAACAAGGTAAGCATTTTTGAAAAGCAATATCGACACACAATTTATCATTTAGTTTGTCCAAAGGGAAACATGTCAGTCTCTATATGTTTAACTATTTATAGGTTTTTGTTTTTACTTGCATTTTTTTACAACTAAATTATTCACGGGTTGCAACACACACTACCTCACATTTTAAAACATATTCATACATATTTACTTCCAAGCTACACTCAATCTATTAACACAGTTCAGGACAGCATATAACTTAGAAGAAAAGGCAAAACACCGTTTGCTAAAGTTTATGTTGCATCATTATCCATAGGATCACAATCAAATATATAGTTTAAAAAAAATGCTATAAAAACAGCTTTGATGATAACACAGCAATTATTCAATCCACGTCATAATGTACACTTTTAACTACAAATAGGTATGTGCTGAAATTTAGATCTTGTTTTACTATGATTTTAGATATATTTCTATGGTCTCCTTTCAGCAATATCTGGGAATAAAACACAGATGTCGACACAAGCAATTTCATTCAGTTCCTTAGTAGAAGAACCGGCTGGGCTGCATATTAATATATTCTACTATGGCTGTCTCTCGCTTGAACAGATAACTGATCATATACGCATAATTTTAGCGGAGTTCACGATGACGAACGAATTCAAACACAATAACATGGTTGCAATCACGTTCAGTACTCCGGACCTTAAGAATTTGGATCGGAACTTGCTTGAAGGGTTATTCGATGGGTTTTGTGAAAAGCAAGATTGGAAATTCATTCACCTGATTTTAACAAATCAAATCACTTATACCCCGGGATCTAACTAAATGACATTAACATGTTCTTTACCCATATTATATTCACAGATCAGCAAAGAACTTAGAAGAAATTGTGAAGCACCGTTTGTCTATGTGCATGTTGCATCATTATACAGAGGATCACAATTGCATAGATGCTAGTTACAAGATGATTTACTATATAATACAATTTTAATGATAACTCAGCAATTATGTGATCCATATGATATACACTTTTGTCGTAGTTAGCGTGAACTAGAGGGTTTGTAACTGACTCAATAAATACAAATTAAATTATATTTCGTAATTTTATTTCTCTTAGTGCTCTTTGTTTCACAAATTAACACATGACATCATTATATACGTACAATACCAAAATGCTAATTAAGTATCAGCCCCTGTTACTCACATTCTTGTCATACGGCTATGGTTCCAACTCGATAGTTCTGTATCTTATATAATCGCGGGCGCGAGCGCACTCCGTCAGCGCAGTCTATATACACTAAATTCCACCAATCGCGAATGCGAGCGCACTCCGACAGCGCAGTTCACACATACTAATTCCGCACTCAAACAGCGCAGTCCGAATTATAAGTCACATAGAAAACCGGACTTCTCCGTACGTGGACAGCATGACATCGGAACTACCAGAACCCCTTGTTCATCTGACGCACTCGACCAGGCAACTTCTCTTCACACCAGGCTGTAAAATATATTGAGAGCACACTAAACAACGAGCCAAAATGACACGAATTAAACCACATACAATCTAGACCAATTAATATATTCATTTAAACGCAAATCTAAACGAGAAACCTCTTATAAAAACGCTTAAGCATTATCACGAAATCTTCATTTAATGTAGACGCAAAGCAGCATTCAATAAAGCAGAATACTCGAGAATTACATATACACAAACGACACTGAGCATATAACCTCAAGACAGCACAACCCCCAAAAGTACTTAAAAGTACACTGTACCTGGCTAGACACCGCGAAAAAACAAAGAACTTCTATTTACAGGCTTGATTCATAATCATTGTCAAAAGGATGAACCTTCTCTGCCACACGTTGGATTAAGAATGAAAATCTCAACTTTGAGACACGTTGAGAAAAAAAACAAGTCACATGACGTCTGGCCGCCTAAAACTTTATTTGATCACCAAAAAATCTATGAACTCGCGGATCAAACGCAAAACAATTATTCATATACTAATAAAATATATCACATTTGATAAAGAATGTAAGAACGGCAATATTAATGAATAACCACATTTTATAATCTCCGAGCCTGATCCCATTCTATTTCAAAGAGCCACCGTCATTAAATATCCCGAAACGTGAATAAAGTCCATCTACGACAACTTTCAGCTACGAGATAGATTTAAACTGACGATTTAGATATGTTTTACTATGATTCTAGATATATTACTTTGGTTTATTTTCAGCGAGATCCGATGATAAAATACAGATGTCAAAACAAGCACTTTCATTCAGTTCTTTCGTAGAAGAACCATCTGGGCTGCATATTAATAAATTCTACTGTGGCTGCCTCTCGTTAGAGCTGATGGCTAGTCATATAAGATTTTTTTGGCGGAGTTCACGGACCACGAAAGAATTCAATGACAATGCCATGGTTACAATTACTTTCATTACACCGGACTTAAAGTCATTTGAACGTAGCTTGCTTGAAGGATAATTCGATGGGTTCTGTGTAAAACAAGACTGGGAATTCCTACATTTGACCGATTTTACACATATTGGAAAGACAAATATTGTTCATTAGACTAGCACACGTCTACAGATGAAGGTTGAAAAATGAGTTTTGAAAGGACTTTATATTAATGATATCATTATAACATGATATAAAATAGCGTTCAGTATTCTAGACTTAAAATAAATTGAAAGGAGTTTGTGTGAACAGTTATATGATGAGTCTCATGCAAATAAGATCGGGGATTCGTTCATCTGACCGTCTTTACACATATTTAAAGAGGCAAATTACTCGTATACCTGACAGACTTTATATGAATATAAGAATAGAAAGAGATAAAAATGATTAAACGTATTCATTTTACAAAACTAGCTAATTTAGGGTAATGGCAGGAACGGAAGGATATTGACACTTTACAAATTAAGTTGTCAATTAAGTTCAGCAGTTGTAATATATCTATAATAAAATAGTAAAATATTAATAAATCCGTTTTTATTAAACACCAATGCTACTGATATATCACTTTTAAACTATTTGTGTGGTAATTAATTTGTTACACTATTCTGTACAAATTTGAAGTTATAACTCTATTTATTAGATTGCGATATATATATATATATATGGCCAAAAGGTTATTTCAATTTCATAAACTCATATAAATCACACAGCTGAAACTTCTAATTGTTTTACTATGTTACTGTATGTTTTATTTGCAAAAAAAACTTTACTTACTTTTATAATTGACAAATCACAAAACCCGGTTATTAACCAATACTGATGCATTATTTATGATATATTCATACAAATAGCTGACACATGCATTATTAACATAGTAGAACTTTGGTGCATGGCGCATGCATATCATGATCCTAGGTTCAAGCAAGACTCGAGGTGGTTGCTGGAGGTAGACGTGTGCGTGACAAAAACAAACAGAAATGATTTTTTGTTGATTTTCTATGATCGACTCTATGATCGATGAATATTAAGTAGATGACTTGGTCCTTGCACATAAATAGTAAATATACCACTATTCATGTAAAAAAAAAACTCTTTGAAAATCCTAAGTAGCAAATGTCATAAAAAATCGTTTTTCTGTTTAAAAACGATGTCACTAACAATGTAGTTTTATGGATACGGATATTTGATTGTCAGTACCTCAACTTCGCATAATGCTAAGAAGTTCGTGGGCAGAAGTGCACTCACATACCCAAAATGAATATCAAGCATTTTAAGATGTATATTATCAATAAATATCAAAATTGAATATTACAAAAAATATAGAAACATTGGAATTCATTAAATAAACCACATTAAATGCTATATCTAAAGCATATGATGCTTGCAATGCATATCAGATGTCTGCATATCAAAATTGCGCTGTGAATAAAGCTAAACGACATGTTGATATAGGTACCATGGACTATTATGTTTATAAGAGAGATTTCACAAAATATCATTCTCTTTCTTTCAAAAGCAATTGAATAAGTGGATTGTAGAAAATGGATATAAACAGATTTGGTAATAAACTGGTTTGGCTCACGTAATTGAATATCAATATCTGAATTTGGAACCACAATTTTAGTGGTAAATTAACACACAGTCATGCCAGAAAACCCTCCAGAACATACCTGCCCATTAACGGTTCATCACACATAATATCGTCTTGTGCTCCTTTTGGAATAGAATCGACATGAGCACAAAGCGACTTCTGGTTCGCTTCAAGAGGATTGTGGTTGTCACTCGTTACATAGATGTCGAAATCTATCAGCCTATTTACCACACCTACAAAATGTGATTCATATGATTCAAACATAATTTAGCTATCAATTTGTATGATTCATATAAATGTCAAGATTAGGTAGAAAATTAAACGAACCTAAATGTAAGTACACACGAGAAAAAACTTTTTTCTTATTGCTATTATTATACATATTTCAAGCGTCATTATTATAATAATTAGATTAATTAGAAGAAGTAGTATAGGTTGAGAATGTGGTCTCAAAGAAAATAACATAATTCTTATTGCTATTCCTATTGTATTTGCATCAATATGAAATGAGTATATATCAATGTAATAACAAGCTATCGAAATATAGGCATAGGTAAAGAATGTGGTAGATATATAAGTAGTTGTAACATTATTAGTATAAGTATAAGT
Source organism: Hydroides elegans (assembly GCA_001703475.1). Lineage (NCBI taxonomy): Eukaryota > Metazoa > Annelida > Polychaeta > Sabellida > Serpulidae > Hydroides > Hydroides elegans. The sequence continues at coordinate 19,079 of LQRL01029931.1, forward strand.
ATATACGTTTTTTACATTAATATATGTAACATATATGTTGCAGCGAAACTTTAATTTTCAGCGAAACTTCAATTTCGCTAGCGAAAGATTTTTTTATAGGCCATCTTACCAATCAATCGAATGCTTTTAATGGAGTTCTACTCAATGATGTAATTGAAATAAGCCGATTTATCCCCAAGTTAAGTTAATGACTCAACTCACGGATAATCCCCTCTGATAGTGTGCTTTATGTCACTTATACATATAATTCCATCAAAAGGTACATGAAACATATTTATTTTAACAGAAATCATAAGTTACTGTTGTTAAGGACTCTAAAATAGACCATTTTTTCTAACATCATCAGATAAATTAAATTGTCGCTAGCAAAACTATAGTTTCGCTTAAATCAAAGTTTCGCTGCCACACATATAAACATACGACATGTTCACAGATAGAGTTTAGAATTATGAAATAAGTTCACACAAACATGTGCCATAAAATGCCATTGGTCAAGCTAAAGATAGATTAATGTCGTATTTGACAAGAAAAAGTATTGTTGTTTTGCTTGATAGAATATTGATCTATCGTTCAAGAGATTTCTATTAGAATTTTTATTTTAACTATGATCTTTATGATCTATTATTTTCACAAGTTCTTTTGAATAAGCACAAATTTGGGAAGCTGGTGTGTATTTGCTTGCTTTGATATGATGTTATTTCAAAGAGGGAATGATTTCCAGTATTTCCAAAATAGAAAGAGTACCCATTGAATTTCAATATGCCGGAACAACCGCCAAAAATATCCAGCGAATATCAAGACAAAATACTATTCATTTCGACTTTTGACCAACAAAAATACTCCCTGTTG
>LQRL01029951.1:0-10619 GCA_001703475.1 Hydroides elegans
CCCCCGTGATAGTTGGAGTTATCATTAGGCCTTTTTTTTAATCCCCCCCCCCCCAAAACCCAAACCCCCCCCCAAGCCCCGTCCAGGTAAACTGCTCCTTCTTCTAAAACTCCCCGGGCAATTCAAAGTCAGAGACACAATCAAATAACCATGTTATTAAACAAATGTTTTATGTGCAATGCTTATGAATTAAAAAAAGTTCTAAAAAAAGTTTCCAAAACCTGGCAAGGGGGAAGGGGTTTTTATGGCTTTGGTTAGCAAGTCTTAATTTTTTTTCAAAAATATAATAAAAAGCAACATGGTTTTGTACGTCGATGGCGGTATATGCCCTGATTTGATTTTCACAAAATTTCAAAAATGCACCTGTCGTAACGTTGCTGACTTTTGACTTTTCGGTTAAACTTAGCTCCTTGTACGAACAATTATGTCTGTTCCGTACTGTGTCATTTGAAGCTTTGAAAACTTGAGATTACCCGCTGGGGTGATGCTTTGAAGATATATGTTAAAGCATAAAAAGGGGGTTTAAAAAGCAAAGCAATTTCAAGCATATCAATTATAATTATTTGGTCGTAAAACATAATGTAAAACATATTTTCTAAGAAATGAGCAAATATAGCAGTACATATTTACTTTAAAATATGTTATTCAAATATTGCGAAAAACAAACACTACGAAGCAAAGGTAGTTCCATTTTTGCTTTGAAGAAAGATTAAAATTTAAGAAAACTATTCAAGCAATGTTTATAAATGACGTAAAAGGTCATTCACATACGTAATTGACCTACTGAAATATTTGCTACTCAAGGAGCCGCCAAAAAATAGCTGAAACAGTCAAATATCTGTACTACTAAGCTATGTGAAGTGCTCGGGTAGGTTTTTGAGAGAACCGCGGGTACCCTGGATACAGGGACGGAATTAGGAGGAGCACCCTACGTTTTCCTGTATTTGCATCCCGTTTGCTTTTATTTATATATCAACCCGAAACCAAATTGGCACCCCCTACATTCAGTTCTTATATTCAGTAACACAATAGCGTCCCTCATTTGCTGAACAATTTAAACCAACACCTATATTGGCGCCCTTCCTCCATTGGTTCGCTTCTATGACTTATATAATCGACGCCCCCTCCCCATCCCTCCCAGATAAAAATTCTGGATCCGCACATGGGATACATAGGGTTGCAAAGAGAAAAGCGAGCGCAAAAAAAAAAAACGGAAAACAAAAAGAACCCAAGATAACTCCTCATATAAGCGCCAAAACATGTCTTCAAGTCATAAGTGTTTTTCTTTATCACCCACTTTCGACTAATTTTTCTCCTTATTTATCTCCTCACAGCGCCTATCAATAATTGTTGTTATCGATATAATTGCTACAGAAAACTAATTGCTACTCCTTAATTAGAAAATGCTACTTTTTATGGTTCTTACAGTTTTAACGAGATTGGGCGATAATGGATTGCGTTGATTTTATAAATAGCATATTTGAAAGAATAGTATATACATGTATTTATGTTTAAGATAATAATAAAGGCTATACATATTGAAGAGCTTTGGTAATTCTAAGTTATTTACCTCGAATATGTCATTAATCGAAGTTATTGTTAGCTTCAAAACAATATGTTAATCTAGAGAATAGCCCTACTATGTTTTTACTATTATCTAAAATGGTAAATCTAGAAATTTTGGTGAGACTTATCAAATCAAATCTTAACTGATTATCACGAAGCATAGACTGATTATCAAATTAATTCTTTGGTTGAAAAGATGTTGGCTTTAACAAGTGTTTTAATATCTTGATTATGATAACATGAAAGTTTTGATAAATACTTGAAGATTGATGCTTTCCCATAACTAAGACTGCCTTTATGAATGTTATGATAGTCAAATATATTATGAAAATGTGTTTAATGTACATTCAATTAGTTGTTAAATTTGATATCAAAAGTGAAGAAAGTCGAAAAAATAATATATTTAAATACCTCAATTAATCTACCTTAACTTAAAAGGGCTGTTTGGATTTGTCAAAGCATTAAAATATATAATTAACTTCAAAAACATTACAACAATTACCCAAAAGGTTAAATAAATATACCAAACCAAATTAAGCAAAGCATATTATAAAGTTAAGCAAATCATAAGTTAAGTCCAAATTTCACACAACTGAAAATTAACGTATGTGAAAGAATATAGTTTAAATTAAAATCAAAGCAGGTGTAATATACATTGATTATAAGAAATTAAAGCAAAACAATTATAATGAAAAAAAACTGCCTCCAAACTATCCGGTTATTTTTTAATTTATAACTGCATTTTGGTCTCGCGATCAATTGTGACGTCATTATCAAGAAAAGGGTGACGTGACAGTCAAATGTAAAGATGTTGTAAAGATGATGGCTTTAATAAGTGTTATAATATATGGTAGTCAAACTCAATTATGACGTCATAATTTCGTCCATTTACGTCGCAATCAGAAGAGAAATGACGTCACAAAAGTACCATATACGTCACAATCAAATAAGGATGACGTCACAATTAAAGACTAGAGACGTCACAATAAAATGGGTTATGCCGTCACAATTTTGTTTAATGAATGTGCCACATCCCTATACACTTACCTGCAGGATTATCAGAACTGTTGTTCATTCCAGGGAGCGACGGCAGATGATTGGGATTGATAGGCCAAGTGAAGTCGAGTTCAGTTTGATCTGCAGTACACATAGGGGCGAAAAAAAGGCTTTTATGAAAAGTGACAAAAATTGTCAAAAAAAGTTAAACCATTTGATGTGAAAAAGGCGTAGAGGCGCGTGCTTCAATAAATTATTATTATTTTTTTTACTTTAAAATAGTCTGAAACCGGTAGAACTTATACTTTTCTATGAACTCGACATACTTCAAAATTATTCTTCCGAAAAAATATTTTTAGATGAATTTGTCCGCACGCACCACTTCATCTGGAAGAGTATGTGTTTATAAAAAAACTGAAGTTTAAGTCAAACTCAAGTCAAACTAATGATTAGACAAGAAATTAACACAAATCAGCCCATAAATATTTAGAGACATGTACAATGATTACCAATATGTAACAAGGAGAGACTTTATTAAAACTGAATCATTTCTATTTACACTGATCATAGCAAACACTATATCAAAGCAGCATCTAAGATTTAAATCACATGTCAAGAATCTCACATCAAAGAAATTATAAAAGACGATGATTAAAAATTCACTAGATTATCTACATGTAGAATTCTATGCCATAACGATAATTAATTGTTATGAACATAAAACACAAAGAGCTTGACCCATATTCTCCGCTATAGCCTTAACCTTCACACTTATCCCCACCCTTTTACATCGGTTTTCAGGGTAAAGTTGAGCTTAAGTTGAGCGGAAAATATATGTCCCAGTCACAGAGAGTTCATTATGACACACAAAATATATAAAAAAATCTACAGAAATGACCTATACGATATATAGGCCAAGGTGACCTAATTGTTGGCCTTGAGTACTGACCTTTGACCTGCAAATAGGCGCTTGCTGTTACATAACCGAGATCGGATTGTGCTGTACACTGGTAGATACCACTCTGGTCCTTGGTCACGCGTTCGATCGTTAGCGACGAGACTGTAAACATATAGAAACAGAAATATATAAGCACACGTTTGCTTATATAAGCAAATTTTTTAGATGATCAAGTTTCATTGAGTATTTAGCAAATATAGGTTTCAAAACATAGCATTTCATTATTTATGGTGAGCAACGAAAAGGTTCTAAAGCTTATCAGTTATGTAACGAGACTACAGGTAGGGAAAGTATGTTATTTTTTGAGCTGTCTCAGCGGGATTATAATAATACTTCATGCTTTCAGGAAAATACGGGATATTATTGCCCCGAGGGAGACCGTCCGGGAGGGCCCGAAGGCGCAGCCTGAGGGCCCTCCCGGGCGGTCTTCCGTGGGGCAATGATATTCCCGTATTTTCCTGAAAGCATGAAGTATTATTTTTATTATATGCTTTTTGTGTTTCTATTGTTAACATAGTTTTATAATTAAGACCTAAAGTAATAATCAAAAACATGAAATATGAATTTTCTTGATTAAAATCGTTAATCGGCATGTCACCCGGGAGGGTAACGCTAAGAACAAAAATGACGCAATAAATGCTTACACATATGCAAATTAGCAATTATTGCGTCACCGGGAAAATACGGCTTTTGGAAAGCCCAGTGGCTCTCCTTATGTTTTCTTTATAAAAACAACGCCAAGCATGTAATAAAACTCCGATACTCTATAGGCTTTCAATAAATCGATAAACGCGCCTTTTCAGGTCCTAAAAAGGCATTCAGATTTCGAAAGATTTGAAGAAAAAATGCTGCAGTCGCCCGACCTTCAAAAAATATTTTGGAATTCCATGTTTATTTTTTTAAAGAATTCCATTGGTTTCCGATGGCGACAACTTTTAATTAGTCTGTGAATGAATTATGAAAACGTGGCAAAAACGCCATATATAATATTACAACATTGACGACATGCAATCATACATTCCTTGTTTCTCCATTTCAAAACGTTGTTGTTGGCGCTATTAAGGCAATGTTTTTGTTTGTTTTAAAAACAAACCAGTACAGAATTTATTAAATATGATATGTCGGAGGGTAAAAACGGGATTATTATACGTGCGTCATTACGTCATTATGATCATATGACATATATCAATTTTATAATATGCATTTGATATTTTTGATATCTCTGATAGCATAAATAGCTCAAGTAGAGCTTTTTTAAACGTTTATTCTGGCCGTTTTTTAAAATTCGAGAATATTTTTGAATGTAGAAGAGCATAAACCGACCCAATTATAATTTGTGAATGAATTAATGTGTATATTTTCTTGGTTGCATGCAGTAATTTGAAAATTGCTCGACAATTAATCATTTATGCCTGATTTCCTTTTCTTTTTTTTCATATCATCTTTAAACCACTTTATTCTTCTTTGAATAATGTGAAACATGAAATAATGACACCTCATTATTTTAGAGTTCTTGTCTAAATTCAACTTTTAAAAATTTACTTTCGATTGTCTCATATTTGTTTAATTTGTCAACGTCATAACGAATTAGAAATTGATAACCATGTGAAATATAATGAACAGGAAACACTTGATAGAATGCTAGTTACTTTTTTTTTTCAAATATTTAAACAGCTTTTGTTATAAAAATCAATGATATCGCGGGGTTTATCATTCAAGCATTTCTCAATTCTCATGGATCTTCATCCACCCAGCTATTTCAAAACCTAGAGCGACTCCTTAAAAATTGAGTCTTGAAAGCAACAGGAAAATGTCCCAAAAAATATAACGTTCTGCAACAGCAACGTTCGGATGACAATCGCTTCCGGCCTTTACGCAACAAACGAAAAATATATACAATAAGCCGAAGCAGACAACAATATGCCAAAAGAAGACAAAACAAAACATAAAAAAAAAAGTTTGAACTTAACGAAAAAGAAAAACAAAAACTGTCAAAACATAGAAAAGCATCTCGACACAGCGCTTGACTGGAGCTAAGAGGTGTATCGACTATCTGTGACATATCATGACAGATCTCCGCAAACTTATAAAAATGCGAAAAGCAGTGTCGTCGCACTTTTGTAGTTATAGAAAAAATGAAATAAATGCTCATAAATAGATCAACTCATAAATCAAGAAGGCTTCATTTTTTTGACAGAGGTATAACTATTTTTCAAATGTGAAAGTTCTTAAACTCTGTGCAAAAAAATGTTCGCGATCTGTTCGGCATAAAGCTTTTTCTCATACGACCATCATTAAACAACATATGTTTTCAGAAAAGAAATGACAAAAAATGTTTCGCAAAAAATACAGATGTCCTGACTCAAAAAAACTCAAAACTCAAAACAGCTTGAGAAACCAGAAGCTATTCATTTGAGAAGAAAAAGGAGGCAAGAACAGAATTTATGAAAATATAGACGGGCCGGACTAAACTCAGAGCTCATTTTCTAAAAGCAATAAATACAAGCAATAAATATATTCATGTATTACTTCATTTTTGAGCGCCCTTAGAAAACGTTTGAAAATACAACTGAATTTGGAGAATAAAAAAGTAAATTAAATCCCTGTTAGAGAAAAGAAGCTCCGAGTGAAGTCCAAAGTCAATGCTATCCAATCTCCTTAAAAGACACAGCTGTTGAGAAACATTAGACTATGGATTGACACACTTTTCGTCTACATTTTCAAGATGCCAAGTCTTTAACGATTTCCGCCCATTTTTCAATCAGTTTCTTAAATTGAATTTGAAAAATACAAACCTTAAAATGCACAGCATGAACAGTTGTTGTTTTTCTATGAGATTGATATTTTTGAGCCGTTGATTATATTAACACGACTAATTAAATCTATCCGGATTTATTCTTTAATATTAGTAAATCTAAAAGATGTATTGGCCTATATACCGATTGTAATGCTATAAAAAGCCTACTATGAACCTATTTCAATATGCATTTTGACAAATTTATGAGAATACTTTCAAATGCCGGTCTACTTTCTTAAGAAGATCCAGTTTTTATGGACATTCTTATGTCCTGTTCATTTTTTGTCTTATCCAAATATAAGTGTGCCACAAGTTAAATAGCCTTTACAAAATCATGTCGATAGATCAATTGCATTCGATTAATCATCAATAAATGACACCAATATTATCTCGAGTTTTTAATATACCACTTGAGTCCTAATTCATAATTTGTACTCTTCATACCATTTATTATCCGTTTTTAATATGCTTTCACATTTCTTGCATTTTTCCGTGACACATATTCATTTATCATGCGCGTTTTTGTCTACTCCATAAAACAAATTTGTTTGTTTTACAATATGACATAATATTCCTTTACATCACGTTGACATTGTCATAAATATGATAAATTTATGAACACCGTACCAATGTTCGCTAATTTCCACCTTTTTTCCGTTAGGTATTATTCAAAACTGGAAGTAGCCTTTTTAAGGCAGAAAAAAGGAAACAAATAGTTGCTTGTTTTATCCACCAAATAACGTTTTTCTCATATCGCACCTACTAGTATAAAAGAATTTCGCACGGGCGGAAACCCAACCTGAAATGGTATCGCGTGTAATCAAATCAGAACTTTATTTCATATTTCATTCACCATATTTCTGCTTATAAAACCTTTTGGCGTTTGGCAGGGCCCTACAAACGTTTCGAGGTTATGACTTCACATGCTGCAACAGAAAGTTTGATAAACCAACATTTCATAATTTCTCCTCGGGGCTTTCGAGCGAAAAAAAACCTTCGCGGATTTGTTCGGTACGAGATTGACTTGTCGATCAAGCATCTCATATCGCTGATAAAAAAATCCGATCTTTTTTTTGCGCTGCCTTGTACAAACACCCGGCGACGTGTACGTTTGTGTAATTTTGGTGCGATGTTTTTTGTTCTTTTCCAAAACCAAGGCTGCTGTTGGATTTAATGCAGTGTTTTGATTTTTGACGTGTATTTTGATAAAATATGATATAATCATAACAGATCTTGTGGTGGCGAGGTTTTCACTTTTGCATCCACTCAAGCTTTAATAACGAAGCTGTGTTAACCCTCTTTTCACAATTATTCGCGTTCGTTTAGGCGTAACATAATCCGCGCATTAAAATATTCAAAAACCACAAAATCCTAAAATATACTTGTGTCGTTTATTGTGTGATTCAACATTCTTAATTGATGATTTCGAATTTTGATGACTAATTTTACTCTTTAATTATTGCTTCACACGGAGAAATTGAACTTAACCTTGCCAACCATATGAAAATTCATTCCGCTATTTTAGACAAATACAGTGAAGATTTCAAATGTTTTTTTTTTCAATAAGTCAGATCTAGTCTTCATCAAAGTGACTTAGTGACATCATATTGAGCTCACGTTCTCAGCATGTGATTTTTGTTTGAATATTTGTTCAAAGTTTATTTTTGATGTATCTAAAATATGTATTAATAGATCATCTAGCTGTGTATCACTGATCACCCAAGATTAGGAACAAATCAAGCTTTCAAAAACCATCAGTTACAAAATATCTTTTATAAAACATAAATAATGTGAATACAGTGGAATGCTCAGCACAAAATTCTCACCAAAGTAAACTCAAGGATGCTACATGCACAATGTTAATAAATCACACAATTTCATGATCTAGACAAAGCGCCCTGACATCCATTACAAAATAGCGAAAAAACCTGTCATAAATTTTTGCACAATTTTTGGCGTTATTAATCATTGAGGTTATCTCCACCAAAATAGCGCAGTCAGAGCCAACGAGTTCCGCGCATAAAAGTTTTGACTCAACTTAACATCTTTTGCCAGTGAGTAGAGTCAGATTTCTAATCAAATAGATCTATGTGGTACTTAGAAAACGTCGACATTAAAAGCCCGCTTTAAGACAAATAAATTGCTCTATATACTTCTCCAATTCAGAAACGTTTTAAGATGTGTCTTTAAAAAACACAACAAACAAGTTAACAATTTTTTGGCATGGAACCTCTTCGAAAATTTGGTGACATTTTGCACAAACGTTTCACCTCTGCGAGACCCCGTTGCGTGTCTTGAGGTCGCAACACAGCGTTGGATTTAGCTGCGTGCTATTCATATTTGTTCTATATTTTCTTTATTTTTTGTTTTGTTTTGTTTTTGATTTTTGCCTCTTCAAAACAAGTGGCGCATTATTTCAAAATCAACATATGGCGGGCGCTTTCACTTGTTTTGGTAGAAATAAATTCATGAAACATATCAATATGATTCTTATTTTCAGCGTCCCCTTCACATATATGTCGAACTATTCAAAACATGGGCTCTTCACATTATATTTGTCTGTTGTCATAAGTCGTCAGTTTACATTTCGCTTGTTTTCATTCGATAACAACTGTTTTGTTTCGATAACAAATCCCTGACTGTACTGTCATCCGTTTTGTTTTCACATCGAATCTTTAGAAGACGACCGACCTACCTTAGAGGGTAAACTCGAGTAAAACACGCAATAAACCAGACACAATGCCTTCATAGATACAGTCAAAGAACCTATAACGATATATCCAGGGTTTTTGGTACAGTTCAAAACGAAGACATACGGATGACGTCGTGCATAACGGAATGGCATTCTTTAAAGCATCATTTGGAGACGATATCGCATGCTAGTTTCCTACTTATCATCCCAGATTCCTTACGAATTCCGGTCTCGGGAGTTGATTGAGCGGGAAGAAAGATATATATTTTTCGCGACGAGATCGGGATTTTTCGACTTGTTGGAAAACATATCGGGTATATGTTAACTTCTTTACATCATGTACATTCCTGGGTCTTTAAGGGAACGCCAGACCGGGTAAGATGAAGCCACCCACTAGGTAGACGGAACCCTGATGTTCAAACTCCTCTCAAACGAGTGTATCCGTTTATGCGCTACCTAGCATAAACGAAAAGTCATAGACCTTAATATTCCATCAATATTTATAATATCAGACAAACGTTCAACGCGGTCATTTTGCGTCGTCGTTTCTAAGGTTTCCTCCAATATCCCAGGGGTCCGTATGTCAACTTGGAAATTGGCAAATCTAGCTTGACATGGCTCAAATTGGTGGGCGAGAAAAGTCGCTTCTTTAACATGATGATTATGATGTAACTAAAACGAGTTACAAAAAAAAACCGAGTTTCAAGTCCCTAATAGCTTGTCAGGTTATTATCTCACTCGTTCCCGCGCTGCAACTCTACAAAATGGCCTAGCTTCGTTTTCAAAATTGGTCGCTTTCTGCTCTGGGAATTGAATTTTAGGTGGTCCCACTCGTTTTTAGTGAAGTTTTGTAAAATAAATTATTCGTTTTCAAAATTGGTCGCGCTTTTCTGCTCTGGAAATTGCATTTTAGGTGGTCCTCTTCTTTTCTGCCAGTTTATTATATCAATGACCTGTTTTTGAAATTTCGTCATATAATGGGCCAGGGTGGGGCATTTACTAATGTCTTTTTTATATCATGTATAAAGGGACCTTTTAGCGATAAAGTAGTTTATTTAATGAAGCACATGTGATTTAATCTAATGCATGGCTGATGGCCACAATCGTATCAGATCAAGACATGATTTTGGTCCAGTTTGATGGTTACTTTTTAATTTTGATTTTCTACAACTGTGTCAAAGAACATATCTGATGAGAAAACCTATATTCTCGGTAAAGACCACTAAATACTATCAGGAATTCGAAAATTTATGAAAGGCTAACCTATGAATTTTGTATTAATCGGGACCTAATCATCCGGATGTTGAAATCGTCCATCATATAAGCTAATTGGCTTTCTATAGTTGTTACATTGTACATATACCTCCTTTAGTATTTTAACATTAACATTTTCCGCAATTTATTTCAACATTTTAATGACGCAATTTGCCAAAACGGCAATAATGGCTGAACCCTTCTATTTGGGGTACTCAAGCCACTCAGGGGCTCTTATTTTATTCTTCCCTTCAGCACCCTGTGAGATATAAAGTGCACCACACAATTACCGATTTAACGTTTAAAGTTTTATTCCTTTCTACACCACCCCCATTTTGCGTTTTATAACCCCCCCC
>LQRL01029951.1:10800-22042 GCA_001703475.1 Hydroides elegans
AGATTTTTTAAAAAAATGAATTCCTCATGCTGAGTAAACACAGTATTCCTTTTGAACAGGACAGTTAGATATTAAGATTTTTTCTATTAAAGCCATTTAAAGTATTTGGTTAATGAAAAATCGGTTAAATATCTTGCCAAAATACTTCACTTATTTAATATCTAAATGTGATGATTTTTTTTTTTAATATATTGAATAAAATTTTCGACCAGGGTAGTTCGAATGAATGTGTGCCATTTCAGGAGGGACAAAAGATGAAATGTTTTGGAAATGAGAACTTGAAAGCAGTTCAGCTGAGATGAAAAGTTATTAAAAGCTTTTAAAAATAGTTTGATCTGAAAACCAACATTTTTTCATATCGGGGATGACAAGCTTTGCAAAGGTTCACAAAAATCATTTGGCTTTAAAATGGACATTTCCGTTTCGATATAAACAATCTTAAACACAAGACTATCTTATCACAACATCAGTTGTTACAAAAATGACATTTCCGAAGTCAGGGGATATGATGAATAATTAATACAATTCATTTAAATGAATTTCTTCCACAAATTAGCCCACAACTTGTTTGCATGATTCAGGCCTGGATACAGTTTAAGATGTACAGCAAATAATTCTATTTTAACATGCGATATGATTTTAAAATGCAGAGTCGACACAAATCCTTGTATCAATATGTATGAGCTATCAATTTATGAGTTTTTAAAAAAGTTTTATAACAGTTCCAAAATACATTTGTATCTTTAAAGAATAAACATTAATACGGTAGATATCTACCTTGAATCTAATCATCATTGGCTTTCAGAATTTCGAATCCTGTCTAAGCACTTGACTTTTTTAATATATACATGTAATAAAGAAGAAATAAGCATTTTTGCTTTCGATTATGTATAACTTCTTCGCGCATAATTACACAAAGTTAACGAATTCGATTCGTCGAAATTCATTAATACCCAAAACTTGTTAGGTGCAAATAGGCGACTGTATTGCACAGTCCCACATTTTGGAACTTTCGAATGTTAAATCAAAGTGTAATGAAATGTTAATGAATGCACGTTTATCAATTATTCTATGATTTGGTCGGCTGTTATGTTAAGTTGCGTTTATAGTCGTTCCGAAATTTCGAACGAATTCGGAGCCAACCCCGTTTTTTTTTTGTTAATACAAACGTATGGGATTCTTCGTAAAGCTTTAATATAACTTTGCATAATTTGATTTATCATGGAATCTATTGGAGGCAGATCGGTATTTTACTTTGACACATCTCTTGAGCGGCACTAGAAAACATGGAACCGAGGGGCGCCAATTTATTGGTTTGGTAAAACATATACGAGCGAACGGGGCGGCGCCCCCTCTCAATACGCGCCTGGATTTCTGGACAGTGCATCGTACCGTGTTTATATACATTCCGTAATCCTTGTGGGTGCTTCTTTATATACATATATCTATCTATAGACGTTGGATTCGGCATTCTGGCCTTGCAATCATCCCAGCGTAAACAAGAGTGCCTTCAGATGATGGCCCACTGGGTTCGCAAATTAGCCTTGTTATATTGTTATTATCGTGTTATTACAACAGACAAACGATGTTTATACATTCGTATAATTGCTATATAATCCCGCCTCAACATTCCGTTATTTTTGGCATCACATTGCTGGACAATAGGAGTAAGTGCGAAAAAGTGAAACGGACTGTTAAGTAATCAATAGTTTTTTTGTTACTTCACATGATTAATTTCAATACTACTATACATTATAATAACTATTGTATATCCATTTAAATGGTGTGATGGACGATGAGCGCTTTGTCGATCATGATATAGGCCTACATTTCAAGCGATATCATGATATCGCTACAACTCCCATACCCGTTGCAACACCTGCACTCTTTATCTGTCGCCATATTACAAAATGTCCACAATGGTATAATTTATTCAACAAGGGCGTGAACTTGGAACCAGATGACATGTCACTGATGTGCTTTTCATTTGGAAGCTCATAAGGTTTTCCCAGATCTTACCCCTTTCCGTACTCACTGCCTTTAAATTCAGACGGCAGAGAGTTGGACGCCATGTGTAACCGGATATGCTTACCAAAATGAACGGATTCGACTACTTGTTTGAGAACCTGGATCCAAGTATATCAATACATGAACATAGATTTGACAGAATAAGAGATGGTTTGTCGGCTCGCATTAATCGCTTCAGCGGGGACACTAGACATGAGTTCCGCACGCGAGGCAGGGTGAATACTGTTCTTCGAAATATATGGTAACTTCCGTGATAAACCGTGCTTAATCATTTTTTATTTCAATACGATGATAAGAATTTTACTAGATCTGAAAGTTATTTTATATATATATATATACATGTACATAAACATTTTATTAGTTTGAAGAAGTTTTTCTGTGTGTACCATTTTAAGTAATGTGACACATCATTACTCTCCATTCGAAACGGTGCCGAACGGATATCACCTGATCACAATCAACAAGGTCACAAGAGGCTCATGAAATGAACAATTTTATCTTTCCAAGACGCTTATCTATTCAAGACTGTTATCTGAATGCCATCTCGAAGAAAAGATCGTACATTCGAATCTCATGAGCTCAACCCAATAAAATCTTAGTTCCACAAAAAATCCTTCAAATAAGGAAACAAATGCCAATTTCATTTTAGGTGTGTCCTTACAAGAAATAAACCGATGTTATCGCTAAAATCACGCAATAATATCAACAAGAAAATGATGATTTTTTTCCATGTGCTTGTTGGCAATTTAATGTGATTCCATTGGCTCGTGATAAGGCACGCAATCTTAGAGCATTGGGGAGGTCGAATTTTGTTTTATTGTAATTTCTTAATTTTTATCACAAAACTACAATGGCATTTTGAGCAGTAAATGCAGTATGGTCGCATATGGTTACATGGCGCATGGGCGGTTTTACATAACAGCAAACTGCTTTGTAAAATTATGGCTTTCCTTGCAAAAAGATGTTGAATGAATTAAGCATTGAATGCTTCATGGTTTTATACGGTGTTTGTAGGATCTACGTAGACGAAATACGGGTTGCGCGGGCCAAAATTGGTTTTCCAAAGTTGGAAACGCTATATGGCTCTATACTGACAGGCACGGCCTACATGTATTAAATGGTCTAGTTTTTAATTTCACATCTTATCTCTTCAAAGTGTGTCGCGCATGCTGTATCGTTTACAAGTTTTGCAAAAATGACGCCGTCCTACAAAATCCGTTAGATTTTATCAAAGAACTTTGGGTTTTATATAAACCTGAAATATCAACGTGTTCATGGGTGTCAAAAGTCTTTGGGGGAAGTCATCGAGATTTGATGTAGAGCCTAGCCACACGAGAATCTTTTTTCGAGCTTTTTTCCTTAGAACAGTGAATGACAATGTATCCCTTATGGGAAACTCAAGAAAGCTACCTTCATGTAAAAAAAAAACTTGACCCTTTCGGGGTCCCATAATGATGGGTTTCTTAGGGGCAAAAACCTGGACGAATCTTCCCGTGTGGCCAGGCCCTTATGCATTTTTATTGCACCCGAAATGCAGATCTCATGCCATTGGTATCTGATTGGATATCATTGTCCCTTATTCGAATCAGCCCCGAAAAAGAGACAGTAAATGCCATATCATAAGTCGTCTTCGAGTTACAAGTGTTATTACGTCAATTAAAACTTAATCTTGATTCTTAGCAAGATGATAAAATTGACTCCACTTGACTCCATTAAAAGAACGATATCGTTCGATTTCAATCATTTGTGGTAAAAAAATATGATTTAAAATGTCAATTCGCGGTAAACCGTAAATAGAATGATTTTCAGAACTAAAAGAATGAAGCTATCTACAGTTTCATGAAATGGAATGAGCCTTCACTCCACAGAAGACACAAGACTCTAGTGTATTTTTGACTCCTCCCTTGGATGCAGACCTTGGCATTTCGGATTTCGTTGACGATTCGACCCGATCTTTTAATAGTTTGACCCAGTAACACGTCAGAGGCGGGCATTGAACCTCAGGATGTAACATTAGCCAAAAGCTGGCTCGATTGAAATGGCCGAGGAGTAGCGAATCTCCTCGGCTAAAACCAAATCACATCGGCCAACTAATCTTAGGGAATAAATATAAACTGTTTATAGTGCTTGTGCCAACGTGGCCGAGCAAGGTTGAATCTCCTCGGCCAAACTACTGGTATTGTCTCCTCGGCCTAAGGCCGAGTGCCAGGGCTGACGTTACGCCCTTAAAGCCCATATCTCTTGCTTACTTAGCGAGTAAGCCCACCGCAGTTTGCTAAGTCGCATCCCATACAGGGCCTTCCTGTATTATAAATAATATATCAGGGTTTGTGAGGAAACGGGGAGGGGTTGTCAAATATAGAATTCGTTTTGTAATTTTCAAAATTGGTACCCGGTACCTTTGTTTTTCTTTTTCATTTTTTTTTGCATATTAGTAAAACAAAACCGCTCGCGATTTAACCAGGAAAACGCCGCTATAAACAATGCTTGGAAACAAACGAAGGGAAATGCATCTGGCAGCAGTATGACAGTACACATCAAGGTGTTAGTTTGTGGTCTGTGAGTTGCTTTTTATCGAATGCAAACAGCAAGTGAAAACTTTGGAGATTACGTTACGTTCAGCAGCCCATGCAGCCAATGCTTATGAAACATGGTTGGAGAGAATGGAGATAACAGGAGTACCCAACGAAAGGATTTTAGATTTTGGGTTTAAATTACTTATTTCGGTACGAAACGGACTCCTGTACAGCTTAAAGGTTAAGACATGCGCATGTGGAAGTTTTCTGCGGCACAGCGATATTGAAAGAAAATATAGTATACCCTGCGATCGCAATATCGCAGGGCTTACCATATTTTGTTTGAATATCGCTGTGTCGCAGAAAAATTCCACAAGCGCGTGTCCTTACCTTAAAACGATAAAATATTTTCCCTTAATTAATAAAGCTTAAACAGCATTCTTTGTTTGCCAGCAAGGAAAGCATAAAAATCTTTGCCAGCAAAATCTGCCAGCAGAAAAGATACTCTTCAATTTGGCATGCCCCATTTGAAAGTTTACCAAGGCTAGAATATTTTCATGCATCAATCTTAACTCGATCAAACCACAGTTTATTTCGTTCATAAAACTCATTACGAACTTAAATTCATGAAATTAAAAAAGGTGAAAATTTCAATTTCATATTGGTTCTGTTTTGTGAAAATATCAGCATGTTGGATTTCCCAGCAGATTTGATATTTCACAGAATATATCGCTCGGTACTCCTGAGATAAGTTATACACGAAATGTGAAGAAACTCCATAGAGAAACAAAGCTCGAGCAAAGTATTTGGCAGATTGTTGTTATTTTTGTTTGTTGCTTTTTTTTCGTTTTTTATTTGGAAAATGCTTTATTGTTTAATCTCGGAATAATAAAATATCGGCACTCGAAGAAACGAGTATCGGTAATCGGTTCAAAACCTGGATTAAATGTTGCCGTTAGGGACAATATGAAAGTTGTGATAAAGGTCGATAGAACCTGGCTAAACACAAGCAGATATGATATTAAGCTTTCGATATAAGACAATGAATGGGATGTCATATTAGAAATGTAAACATATGGTTCCTCAAGATTTTTGAACACCTGCCACCCACCAAGTATAAAAATCTAGAAGAAAATATTTATAAATTACAAATGAAACGTAGGCAATAAAATAGGGCGTACATCCGTGAGAAGAATCAACAAGCCACGGGCGTTTCGCACACATCTTGCAACTTCAAACTATTTAATACGAATTATATATTGAAACTGCAAATAAATTTTAACACGTGCAGTCCTATTCAAGATCAAGATGTTCCGTTTCTACCTTCAATAAAAGCCCCGAAAATCAAAATATTTGATTAATTTGACAGTACGGATACACAGGGTGATACATTGTAGAGAGCGATCACAATATGCCATCATGGAAAAAGGTGCGCAAAATGTATAGAAAGGTGATAGCGATTGTGTGTGCCTTGACTAATAAAAGTTGACATTGAAATCCTAGATTTTAATTGCATAGGGTAGAATTTCAAAATGAGTTGTTCAAGCGTACACTGCTATATCGCACAACAGGGAGGGAAACGTAGCTACGACCGGAGGCATAAAAGTTTGAAAAATAATATATGTGATGCTAAAAATAGAATTGTCATTTTGAAAGCAACATTCATTGCAGTGGTAATCAAAAGGAAATAAAGATGTTGCAGAAAAGTATGAAATAAACTGAACCGGTTGTGGTGCAAAACGGGACTTAAAATTATATTGCTAGGAAACAAGAGCATTTAACGTGTACTTATTCATACTTTATACATACAGTATATAAGAGTTACAAACTCAAAGTGTATCGCTTTTTCATTAATGGCATGGACTTGAATGTGGCGACGCAATTATAATAAATTATTAGATTGATCCATACGAAAAATAAATGTTAGTATATTAGTACCTTTTGCATAGAATCCCCCTATTTCCAAAGGATTGCCCTTGACAAGATAATTTTTAAAGTTGTGAAAACAACAACTTTTTTTTTAACTGTCGAACACACACGGGGTGATTGTGGAAAAAGAAATGGGTGGCAAGAACCCATATGAGGGGTGGAAAGAAATCATATGATTTAAAAGGAAGATTTCAAATGTGCTTTTCAGGCCCCTATAGAAGAAGACACGAGAAGATATAAAGGTATTTTATGTGACACCTTGGGAACACCTGCTGGGGTAAAGGATAATGCGCCCGAAAAAAATATACGGGCTTAAAATGAAATAGTTTCGATATCATTAATAGTTGAAACTCCATTACCAAAGCCCTTAAATTCAAACTCGAAAGAACACAACCCCCTCCCATGGATCAAAATGTTGAATTCTGCGATCATCTGTAGTGAGCGCCGGGGTTTCTTATCGATAAAACCTACCGGATCATTTGAGAAAAGTTTTGGCTTTTTTGAAACTCAACAGCATCTATCTAGGGAAAATAATTTTGTCAACGAAATAAAGCATAAGGCCTTCAATTAGATCACATCAAAACCAAAATTATGATAAAAGACAGCGAAACTAGAAAAATAACGTTTAAGATCCAACATTAAATTAATTTATTATACAAAAATGTCTATCAAAATGACAGCCCAAAATTAAGCATCCACAAAAAAAAAAAAAAAAACATATTTTGTATCAAACTGAACAAAAATTAATGTTCCATTCTCAAGGTTACATTACCCGGTACACACGTGTATGATTTCGAATGGACCCCGATTTTTCTAAAAGAAATATTTTGACAGCTTTTCACATAATTTTGGGGTCCTGCTATTAATGATTATTGCATTTTATGTAGTCAGCCACATGAAATATAAGGTGTTTCAAAGAATAATAACATTTTCAAATGAGCGATAATGAAAGGGACAAAGTGTGATTTGAAGCCCGAAATAGTGTATACAGAGCAACTTTCTGAAGCGATTTCAAGGGTTGTTAAGAATTCATAATTAGTCCGTAATCATCTTTTTGAACTCAGATGTAATTGTGGATAAAATATTTTAATTTTTGTGATTTTTTTTTTTAATTTGAAATATTTGAAGTTTAAAGTCCGAATAAATGTTATGCAGCTATTCCATTACATGAATCAAATTACGTAGCAGCTTTTACAATCGATTCAAAATTACAGAATTTTGAAAGCTCCTCTTTGTAACAAACGTTAACCGATGTTGCTATTTTTTACAACAATAAACATTCACAATACGAACAATATTTAGATCAGAACTTCAATAGTGCGACCATAGATATACACGTATTGCGATTTAGCGATCACGGTACGAATATACACTATTTCGATTCATATAGATTGTCTAGAAAAAGCTCTAAATATCGCGAAATCGCATCGCAAAATTACACCACATGATACATCGAAATCTTGCGAGTTCACGTAGTCTACTTAAACACTCGTGCAGGTTTTTTTTTTTTCACGAATACACAATGTGTACAACATCGATGATACACTCATGTTGTAAAATATACTCACCATTGACGCTGCCTGCATGACGGAAACAAGAAAAATAATATTTAATATACAGGTACTGCAGTTATGATTATATGAGAATTATTATTGTTTCGACAAAAAACAGTCCATGGGCCTTATAATACCCTGAAACCCTCCCCCTCCCCCCACAACACATATAATCGCAACTACCTTCTTGCTTCTCGAATTTTGAAAACACATTTTTTGTATACCATGTCATTTTGTAAATTATGGTTGTTGGCCGGGGTAGAATCGGCGTATAACGATTTGGACAGTATTCTACAAAATGAATGGGTGACCTGCATTCTTGCCAAAAAAAATATCATATTTGTGACCCAAAACTGAAACAAATTCACATGTTAAAGAGATTTATCAACGCACCAGAATTATGTAGGGAGAATATGCAATTATCCTATGCTCATTGCAAAATATTGAGTAATGGTTTAAACCGGCTCAATTATTACATTTCTTGACTTCATTTATATCTTAAAGCTCTGACAATGAGAACAAAACAAAAACGCTAAATGCTGTATTTACAAGAAACTCTTCAATGACTTATATTTCTTCAAAAATACCATGTTTTCGTGAATCAAAGGTGATATAAACACAAGCGAGAAAGAGCTTTGCACTCGGAATCCTCAGAATTCCTCGGAACAGTGTTGGAAACAAATTGTGAGAGAGGATAAACCAAGTAGACTCTATTCTTCAGTCAAGTTAAAAGATGAAAATACAGGTAGCATACGAAAAGTTGATCTAATATTACATAATCGTGAATACCCGTAAAAGTTATTTGTTAACGTCATTTTAAGATATGGCGAGGTCTTTAAATGGGCTTGATTTGTGGTAGATTGACATCTTGAACCAAATCAGGAATGAGTTTATCCTGAACGTACAAGGAGTGGCAAATCTAATTTGACACAAACGTCCAGATATGGAGTTTTATAAAATAATCTGGATCTATGTTATTTTTCTGTTGGCAGTACCACTCCTTTTTCTTTTCTTTATTTCTATAAAACACATCTAATCGAATTTGACGTGCTTTGAAATGTGTGATACATATGATTTAGGAATCTGACGTTTATCTCAATCACTGATGGAATGGAAATATGTGTAAGTCCGAAAGAGCTCGGATAAACTGGATTTGAAAATATGGAATGCTGATACATGTATTATCTTGGCTGTATGGCATGTTAACTTCAGAATGCCAAAGTGCCATAGGAAAAATATATTACAATTTGTCAAACACACCTTTGAGTTGCGCAAAATTCATGAAAATTCCATCCTGTTACGCACGGCCTCTTTACTCTATATATGTAGAAGTAGACAATATAGACTCTACGAGAGTTTACAGGCGCTGGATACAGGATGTCTCTCCATGAAAAGGATAAATATTTCACGTTGATTTAGAATATATATCGTCTTTTGGATCCATATTTTACACCGTACCAAAAGAGAGGCTGGATAAATGTGCTGTGCGCCCAGCTTTGTATACATACAAACATGTTTGTTTTTTTTTTTTTTACGTTTTATTTTCCTGGAATACGTTTATTTAGTGACTACTAATATGTTCCATACGTTTTAACTTTTCTATTTTAGAACATATTGTGTCATTATATAGAATCTCTAGATCTCATTTATTTCCTGGTTTATTATTATTTAAGTTATTTTGGGTGGTTCAAAAAGTGAGAATTTATCTTATACACTTGGTACAAGTAACTAAATTACGGAAAATAAGGGCTCAATACATCACGTAATATTCAATTGAATTATGAGGGAAAAACATGTTTTCTTAATATAGAAGACATTTTATTGCATTTCGTACACGTTTAAACTAGGAGAAACCCGCGAATTATAAGTCTCCATAAAATATGCGTTGATTGCTAAAAAGGCGATAAATCACATAAAAACGTTACGTACATATGAAGTATATGATCATTTGGTGCCATTTCCTTTCATATAAAAGCTACCTACAATTACATACTGATTTATTCCATTTCAAAATTGCGCGCAGGGCCTCATAACTTAATTTGAGCGCAACATTCGAAAGCGCGATATATTATTGATGGGGAAGACACAAAGAATTCTTTAGAAAATGTTGGGATGTATTTATTGAGCTACCTCAGGCTATGTTATGCATATTTTAATGGATAGGCTAGGCATAAACTAAAATACCGTGCGCAATCGCTAAGAGAGATATAAAAAAACGATGATATATGGCTGTTATATACGTTCTCTGTTTTGTTGCAAATTATTGGGTTTCTATCAAAATGAAAATTTCATTTTTTTTAAACTAGTCACATACCCCGGTGATAGAACGACCACAATAATCGAACGATTTTAAATATTGATATACAGTTCCCTATTATGATTCTTGAATTCTTTCGCTCAATACACTGCAACTATAGTATCGTTTTAACATTGCGTTCAAAGCAGATAAACGAGCTCAAAATTTTGTTTTTAAATCTATTAAAATATAATTTCAACATTTTTAAGCTATATCAAATGCCATATATAATGTTACTTTAATACCAGGTTGCACAACACCTTTAGTCAAAACTACCCTAGAAACTTCAGCTTGATAAACAGATACGATTTCATAACACAGTTAACCCCTTGTTACACGAGCCAAGAATATTCACAAGTGCCCTTAACACGAATCAAACCTTCCTTTTCAACGCACTTATTTGTTCTGCTTAAAGAATGCTCTTTTTTTGCTGCCCTTTACAAAATATACTGCTTTTTAAAGGCTAAATGTTGCATTTTAGGAATTTTACTGACGTTTGTGCTTTTGAAGCTGTTGACATCTTGAAAAGGGTCAGGATGTAACAAATTTGAAATGTTCAAAGCATACCTTTTTACAACGAAAAAAAACCCTAAATATATGTTTTCGTGTTTTGGGAGAACAAAGTGTGACTATAAATGGTTACCATTCACATTTGCGTTTGATGTTCGATGCAAAAAAGAACACAAAACCTTACAATGTTGACAATCTTAATTGGTTGAAATCAATTTTGAAATGCAAGCGAGAAGAGCAAAAATAAATAGTTGCAGTTGACTGCATCGTGAGAATATCATTGCTATGTACAATCAACGATGACGGACAGAAAGACTAACCAGGTAAATCCCAATCTTGTCATTATTCTGACAACCCTCTCAATTTGACCTCGATATTCGGTAGGTTTCTTTCCCTTGAACCCAACCCAC
>LQRL01029966.1:0-11084 GCA_001703475.1 Hydroides elegans
ATCTTCATACGTGACATCCAAATTTGCACAAATATGTAATTTGTGTTCATTTTATTATATATATGCCATAATAATGCCTTGTTTGGGTGTGAGCCTAGCGGCGCCCGTAATTATTATTTGTGAAATGTGATATTTTCTTCAACTCAATTCAAATTATATGATTTTGTGTTAGCCAGACGTCGATCAAGTGAATGGAATTATGTGAATGGAAATCTTTCGCAGAACAAAAATGTTGTTATTAAATTGTTAATTGGAACGACTTAACGTCTGAATCAGATTTGTATACCGGCGTCCAAATGTGCAAAATTGTGTAATGTATGTTCATTATATTATATATATATAGGCCACACTAATTACTTGTTTGGGTGTGAGCCTAGTGCCGCCCGTAAATATAATTTGTGATAAAAAGAAAACAAATTATAATAATATGATTTTCTGTTACCAGATATTGATCAAGTAAATGTGAAATGTGATATTTTCTTCAAACAAATTCAATTTATATGATTTTGTGTTAGCGCAACGTCGATCAAGTGGATGGAATTATGTGAATGGAAACTTTTTGCAGCACAAAAATGTTGTTATTGAATTGTGAATTGCAACAGCTTACTTGACGTCTGGATCGGATATTCATACGAGACATCCAAATATGCACAAATGTGAAATGTATGTTCATTTTATTATATATAGGCCATAATAATGCCATGTTTGGCTGTGAGCCTAGCGCTGCCCGTAAATATTATTTGTGAAATGTGATATTTTTTAAAAACAAATTATAGTTATATTATTTTGTGTTAGCCCGACGTCGCTCAAGTGAATGGAATTATGTGAATGGAACCTTTCGTAGCACACAAATGTCGTTATTAAATTGTGAATTGCAACGACTTGACGTCTGAATCGGATATGCATACGGGCATCCAAATGTGCAAAATTTTGTAATGCATGTTTATTTTATTATATATATATGCCATAATAATGACTTGTTTTGGTGTGAACCTAGTGTCGCCCGTAAATATTATTTGTGATTTTAAAAAATACAATAATATGGTTTTCTGTTACCAGACGTTGATCAAGTAAATGGAATTATGTGAATGGAACCCTTTTTCAGCACAAAAATGTTGTTATAGAATTGTAAATTGCAACGACTTGACGCCTGAATCGGATCTGCAATGGAGACATCCAAATGTGCACAAATGTGTAATGTGTGTTCCTTTTATTATATATTGGCCATAATAATGCATTGTTTGGTGTGAGACTAGCGCCGCCCGTAAATATTATTTGTAAAATGCGATATTTTCCTTTAATAATTGCAATCATATGATTTTGTGTTAGCCCTACGTCGCTCAAGTGGATGGCATTATGTGAATGGAAACCTTTCGCAGCACAAAAACGTTGTTATTGAATTGTGAATTGCAGCGACTTGATACCTGAATCTGATCTGCATACGAGACATCCAAATGTGCACAAATGTGTAATGTGTGTTCATGTTTCTATATATAGGCCATAATAATGCCTTGCTCCGCGTGAGGCTAGTGACGCCCGTAAATATAATTTGTGATTAAAAAAAAACAACAAATTATAATAATATGATTTTCTGTTACAAGACGTTGATAAAGTAAATGGCATTATGTGATTGGAATATTGTTGTAGCACAAAAATGTTGTTATTAAATTGTGATTTGCAACGATTTGACACCCGAATCTGATCTGCATACAAGACATCCAAATATGCAAAAATGCGTAATGTGTGTTCATTTTATTATATAGGCCATAATAATGCCTTGTTCGGGTGTGAGCCTAGCGCCGCCAGCAATTATTATTTGTGAAATGTGATATTTTCTTCAAACAAATTCAAATTATATGATTTTGTGTTAGCCCGACGTCGATCAAGTGGATGACATAATGTGAATGGAAACTTTTCGCAGCACAAAAATGTTGTTATTAAATTGTGAATTGCAACGACTTGACGCCTGAATCGGATCTGCATACGAGACATCAAAATGTGCACAAAAGTGTAATGTGTATTCATTTTATTATATATAGGCCATAATAATGCCTTGTTTGGTGTGAGCCTGGCGCCGCCCGTAAATATTATTTGAGAAACGCGATATTTTCCTTCAATAATTACAACTAAATGATTTTGTGTTAGCCCAACGTCGATCAAGTGGATGGCATTATGTGAATGGAGATCTTTCGCAGTACAAAAATGTTGTTATTGAATTGTGAATTGCAACGACTTGACGTCAGAATCGGATCTGCATACGAGACATCCAAATGTGCACAAATGTGTAAGGTGTTTTCATTTTATTATATATAGGCCATAATAATGTCTTGTTTGAGTGTGGGCCTAGTACCGCCCGTAAATAGAATTTGTGATTAAAGAAAACACAAATTATGATATGATTTTCTGTTACCAGACGTTGATAAAGTAAATGGCATTATGTGATTGGAGACTTTT
This sequence comes from Hydroides elegans, assembly GCA_001703475.1. NCBI lineage: Eukaryota > Metazoa > Annelida > Polychaeta > Sabellida > Serpulidae > Hydroides > Hydroides elegans. The sequence continues at coordinate 2,455 of LQRL01029966.1, forward strand.
TGCAGCACAAAAATGTTGTTATTAAATTGTGAATAGCAACGACTTGACAACTGAATCGGATCTGCAATGGAGACATCCAAATGTGCACAAATGTGTAATATGTGTTCATTTTATTATATATAGGCCATAATAATGTCTTGTTTGGGTGTGGGCTTAGCGCCGCCCGTAAAAATCATTTGTGAAATGTGATATTTTCCTTAAATCAATTCAAATTATATGCTTTTGTGTTAGCCCGACGTCGATCGAGTGAATAGCATTATGTGAATGGTAATCTTTCAATCCATAACACTTCCAGTATTGAATTTAGTGTGAATTGTAACGACTTGGCGTCAGGGTCTTATTGGCATACGAGGCATCCAAATGTACAAAAATATGTTTTATTTATGTTCTGTATATTATTTATAAGGCCATTATAATCTCTCGATTGGGTGTGAGCATAGCGTTGCCCGAAAGTATCATTTGTGAAATGTGATATTTGCTTTCAAAATAAAACAATTTTATGATTTTGTGTTAGTCAGTCGTCGATTAAGTGAATCGCATTATGTGAATGGAAACCTTTTGCTGCAAAATTATGATGTAAATGAATTGTGCATTGTTATGACGTAACGTCGGAATCTGCTCTGCATACAAGGCATCCAAATTTGAAATAATTGGTTATGTAAGTTTATATATCATATATTGGCCATAACAATGGCTTGTTCGGGTGTGAGCCTAGCGCTGCCCGCAAATGTCATATGTGAAATGTTCAGGTATCTTATTAACATGTTACTATGATATGGTTTCGTATTAGCCCGTCCGCGAACAAGTCAATTGCATTATGTGAATGGGAACTTTTCTCTGCACAGAAATAATGATGCTGAAATATGCTTCACAACGACTTTACGCCAGAATCCGATATGTATACGAGACATCCACGTGTTCAATAAGTTGTAACGTATGTTCATTGTATTTTCATATAGGCCATAATAAAACCTTGTTTAGATGTGAGCATAGCGCTGCCCATGAGTGTTTTATGTGGCATGTGATAGTGTCTTATCAGCAAATTGCAGTTATATGATTTGGTATTTGCCCGTCGTCGATCAAGAGAATGACATTATGTGAATGGAAATTGTTCTATGCAAAAATATTGTTTTTGAATTGTGGACTGCAACGACGTGGTGTCATAAACTTATCTACATTCAAGGCATCAAAATGTACAATATTATATCCCATCCCATTGTCGTTAATTTTCAATATTTTGGATTAACATTGTCATCATTGTCTTTGAATAAAAATATCCACAGGATGCTTAAGTTGCATGGCAATAAATCAATCAATGGTTAAGGTGTGAACTTTGAGTAGGGGTCGACACTTTATTATATGTGCTAAAAAGTATACATTAGCTTCCTATAAAACAACGCAGAGAGTTTCTGACTGTAGTATTCCACTCTCTCCATGGCGATTGTCCAAACTTTATCCGGTCCTTGCTGACCCGCTATGAGCCCACACGGACACTTCAATCGTCCGACCAAAACTGTCTCATCGAGCACCGTTTTAGGCTAAATGCAGCTGGTTATAAAAGCTTCAGTGTTTGTGCTCCACGGTTATGGAATAAGCTACCACTTGAAATCAGAAATTCAAAGTATTTTATTGATTTTAAAAACATAGTTGGTTTCTCAAGCATATCTGTGAAGCACCTTAAACTTTGATAAACAAGTACTTTAGTGCCTATTTCATTTAACGTATAATTATTTCAAATTACAATTTTATATATAATCATATTTGTTAAGTATTATACCTGTGTAACTATGTATCATGAATTTTAAGCCTTTATAATTTTCTTATATTATTACATTTTGTAGCGCTTTTATATTTCAACAATGGTGCATTACAAGAACACAATAATAAATAAATATAGCTGAAGTCAGATATAGCAGTGTAACATAAATGCAGGTTTTCTAACACTTTTTCGTTTTTCATTGAACGCACATAATCATGCCATGAACCCCTAAATAATGGTTGTCATTAAAATACGGTACACAAAGGAACAGTGATAAGTTATTTTACCTGGTCTATAGTTACATTTAATCGTTTATAGCAACAAAATTAGGACAAAATGATGACCTCGAGTAGACTATGGAATCGACGTTATAAATTATAAAACGCCTAAACATGATCTCTGGATCCAGATGCTATTCCTGAAAAAAAACTGTTTTGCCCTGCAGCGGTCAAAGCGGCCCACATTAGGCCTGCAGGCCCGACGACCGGTCCAATACGTTCGAATACGAATTCGTTATACGTTCGCGCGGACACGGATAACGCGTGCGTTTGAACAAGCGAAAGCGGTAACACAGACGTTATTAGCCCCCAACCAGGGCCAGGGGCCGGGAGGGGGCTATTAAAAAGGGTTGATTTTTTTTACCCGAAAAGTGACAAAAAAGTTTCGTCAAGGCCTAGCACTAAAACGGTAGCATGTAGCTATAAACATCACTGGGAGGAATGTGTGAAAAGTTATAAGGTAGATGCCCGACATTTTTATTTTTTGTTTCAATAATTGATAAGTTAGGAAATCTGCTTTAAAGTTCAAAATTTTGCAACGTTTGTGGAAATATGACGCAAACAATTGAGGTGTAACAATTATGCTTCGCAACAATAACTAGGAAAAACATGCTTGTGACGCAATTAATCAATTGTATTGTAGCTGCATAACAATTGAATTATTGCGTCACAATACGGTTGCGAAAATCATATCTTTTGTGTTAATTCGAAACAGTTTATAATAACATTTTTTATCAATTAATAGACGGGAATATATACCATTCAAATTATTCTGCATCTTGCATAAACTGTGTTTGTGATTAATATAAAGATTAAGATGTTCTACTAAAGACATATACATTTAAAGAATGTCATAAATAAAATCAGGGTTTTTTATAGAAAAATGAATAGGAAAAGGAATCAATGAAAATTGAATAAAAATAATGAATGATAATTGAATGAAAAATAAAACAATAAATGGAAGGAAATTAAAAAATACAGGGATATGAATATGGAAATCGGAAAAGGGGTAGAGAATGGAACAGAAATTGAGAGTGGGAGGTTGGGGGCTTTGCCGTCCACGACTGCTTGTTTATAATTAATATCACCTTACTGATCAGAGAATTATTGCATAGCGCACTGTGACATTTTACTTCGAGTCACTTTCAACCGATTGCCGCCAAAGGGCGTATGGGCGCTTCGTCGAACACAATATCGGTTATTCTGTAAACAAAGTCAATAGCTCCGGGAGAGCTTCTGTAATATTTTTGTTTGTCGCCCCGTATGGTTTCGAGTCCTAGCTACATAGTATCGACGGTAAGCGCAAGTCATTATATTGCCTCGGTATATCAATGACCATGCTGTTTACTGCTATTATTGACTTGTAACATTTTGAGGGTAGTTATTTTGAGCAGCCAGTAATCCGTAACCACTGATTATCATTGCATCTTTGAAAACCAAGTCATTAGAACAATAATCAAAAATGGTTTGTGAATGTTTCAAGAAAATTGAATAAATAATGATTTATTTTGAAAAAGATTATACTTTCTTTTTTGGCGGTTAGTATATATTAATTACTAGATATAGTACCATATATAGTAATTACTATATATTACTATATATATTTCTTATACCAATTCAAATTCCTCAGACGCAGACACAGAGAGCCGCTGACTGCACTATCATATAATAATCAGTTTTATTTCATAGCTGTGCTGTGTGTTTGATAAAATAATTTTATAATATGTCGCATTAAAAGCTAAAAATATGTCTGAAACAATACCTTTATCTATATGTTTGTTGAGGAAAGCGTTTTATTAGAAATTAAAATCGCATGATGATTTCGATGAGAATTGAACGTTGTGGCCACAATCAAGCCCAAAAGCTCCCGAAACAAATTATGGTTGCCTGATTGAAATGACATTAAATTTTGCGATCTATTCGTCAGTTAAGTTTTTAATACTTTGATCAAGTCATCACATATAAATTTGTAGTCTTGTTACTTATTCACTTTATCAATACTTTGATCAAGTCATCACATACAAATTTGAAGTCTTGTTACTTATTCACTTTTGTAACAGTGACAATATATTTTTCACGAATGCATTAATTATAGTTCATCAGTTAAGTTTTTAATATTTTTATCAAGTCATTGCCTATTAATTTGTAGAGTTATGTTAATGATTCACTTTGAACAGTTTTAATATATTTTTCACGCATGTATTAATAATAAACTATATTAAATAGCATCTACGGTTTCAAGGACTATGTACGTGTTATATAAGAACAATGCTCCGAAAGTAAAACATCAAGCGGTTAAAAATGAAACTTTAAAACTTTGTTCATATATTTATTTGTAAAGTTCATTCTTTTACGCATTGAAACAAATTATTAAATATTTTCTAACTCACTAATTGCACGCATTTATTAGCAATCAAAACATGTACTGAGTTCGACAGAATTTTAATGGGCCATGTATAAAATATTCCAAAAAAACTAGTAAACAGAATGATTTTATATATATTTTTTACATATATGCTGAAAAATGATATCTGCTTGATTAATTCAATTATAGATTTAATAGATAAGTCAAAGCACTCTTGCATTAAGGATTCAAAACACAGCATTTCGTCAATAGTTATGGGTCTCAGGACGCTATATTTTGTTCGGTTCATACTGAAAGTTGGTCAAGGGTGCATTCGCCCTCCACGCTTAATTTACTGTATATAAAAGATAGAATACAAACAAATAATATATCATAATATAATAATCGAGCATAATATAAAATCGAGCATAATATAAAATCGAGCATGGAGGGCGAATGCACCCTTGAATAACTTTCAGAAATATTATATTTAGGTACCGATTGTGGCAATGGTTCACATAGTCCTTTGTGTTAAATTTATGCCGCTTGCTGCTTCCCGTGTGACCCTTAGAGATATTGTCAAAAACAGACCAAAATGCATATTTTCGCGCATGTACGACTGAACGTTGATCAAAATCATAAAAGATCAAAAGATTAAAAAGATAAAAAAAATACACATCCACTAACCGAAACTTTCATTTGAGCCTGAAATCTAGTTTCTATATAAATTATAACATGATGCAATATTTTTTCCATATATTCTTTTAACATATGAGAAGTTTCTAGTGTGCAGTAGAACTCAAGATAACAATTCCTCGTTGACCGGCACACATCATTCATTATGCAAATGAGGGGAGGCTAATAAGCGTGACTCATTTTGAGCGAATACCGCAGTGCACTTCCTGCATATTTGCTCCACACACGTATTCAAACAAAACGTCATAAACAGTAATTACGTAAATTCGTAATTAGTAAAGTTCGAATCTTAATGTATTTATGCAATACTTTCAACAGTTATAATAGCGATAAAACACTCTTGTTTGTTTGTATAGCTGATTTAGAGCAAAGAAGAAACTATTACAAAACTGAGGACTTCGGCGTTCGTTTTCTAATATAGCAGGAGTACCCATCAGGAGATTTTGTGTGTCTGATATGACTTATTTTGTTTAAAAAAAAATTCATTTGCAGTTTATATTGGTGAAATATTATTATTATTTTGAGTTAACCTTTATTCTTTATTTGCCAGCCAGGAAAGCCCGAAAATCTTAAATGTTTCATGCCATTGAGTTGCATTCTATCGACCTAATTTCTTTAAATATAATTAAAAAGTATTTTTCATATACATTCTTTTCTGTGAAAATGCCAGCCGAATAGATATTTCACCGAAGAAATCGCTGGGTACTCCTGATATATGGATAAAACACGACTGCGAGTTTACATGGCTGATTTAGAGCGAATAGTGAAAGAAATATACAGAAAAAATACTACACTATATTATAATAGTTTCTTCTTCGCTCTAGATCAGCTATCCAAACTCACAGTCGTGTTTATCCCTATAGTAATGGAGTTTATTGTAAAATGACGAACGGATACCCAAGATATATAACAGGTCAACAACCGATAGGTCGGACCTGAAAAAGTGTTTATGATCTGGTCGCTATGTTATTATTCAAGTTAGATTAAACTTTTTGTTACACCTAAGTAAATTTCTAGGAACTCCCATACTCTTATTGCATAATTCATATTTAATTTTCGTCGCTTTGACGCCTCAAACCTGTTTAGCGAATACTAAGAGAAAGCACCAAATGCTTTGCCCGGTGGCTTACAAGAGCAGGTCAGCCCGCCGAGTCCAATACATTTAAGGTGGTTCTGATTATATATATCCAGTGCCTCAAGATCTGCAATAAATATAACCAAACCACCTTCTTGAGACATTGAAACCATTGAAAATAGACAGTTCGTGACTCACTCATTTATCATTTTATCTCAATGGATCACCATCCTTTATTTTTTTTGACCAAATACAATCGGACATGAAAACAACATCCAGATCGACATATCTCTTAAACATTCTTGCAGCGCCGGACTCCAATACTGAGTCATTTAGCATACATAAATAAACTTTTAATCTGCATCCAACTGAGAACTACCATCCAGACGTCAAAAAAATATTTAGCCGGTTCGTATTATCACAGTAATATAATTTATTGTTGATATTAACAATTTCATAGGGATATGTGTCCCTAGTGTTAAAAAGTGTATATATTCTCATAAGAAGGGCACATCACGACCTTATCTTTAAAAAGTGCTCATTTGAGCATAACACCTCTTGATATATTGAAATTAACACTAAATAATCCAATTTAGGAGAACAATTTTTACAAAAAAGGTGTTCCTATTTTTGTAGCTAGCTGGCCTGATTTCGCTCTTCTACACAGCTATAATTCGGAGAGGAACACCTTTTGTGAAAAAGTAAAATTGAAATACTAATATGCAATACCAACTTTTCATAGTATTTCAATTTAAAACACCTATAATGCTCGGCCGGTTAAATATTCAGGATAAAAGTTCATTTTTAGAAAAAATTGGTAAGCCCATCAAGTTAAAGTTTATCAAAATGCGTTCATAATTTGAGGGTGCAATATACATTTATTTAATATTGTATTCTGCCTTGCACAAAAAGGTTTAACCTCTACGAAAATTAGGAATTTTCGATTGGACTTAGCCTAAAAAGCCGTGAACCAAGATCATAAATGTTTGTTTAATCATACATTCATCTGCGAAAATTGAACTTCAAGTTCAAACATCATAACAAGAATGTATATTGGAATATATGGAGACATTTTTTTCCAAAAACGGAAGCCAAATAAAAAATATCGTATCTGCAGTTTTTCAATGAAACTACAATATTATCTAAGATTCTAGAAATCTTCCCAAGTGTGCACCAATTTAGAGCTATACCTCAAGGTTTTAGATGTCTTCCCCTAAAAACATATACATTTCTCAACAATTGTTCAAATTTAAAAAGATAGCATGTGTAAGATAAACAAGTGATTAGCTAAAACTTAATTCCATTTACCAGTATAGCTATATGCTTCTTTATAAATTGAAAATAAGATTTTCAAATGGATACGTAAAAAATAGAAAATTATTGAAAAAGCTGTTCCCTAAAGTCTTGTAGCTACAGTGACGCACGGTTCTAACCCAACAAAATTCTTATCGGTTATCGTTTATCGGTTATCGTATATTGTTTATCGGTTATCGTTTTTGCGGTTATCGTTTATCGTTTATCGGTTATCGATTAGCGGCTATCTTCAATAGGCTTGGACGAATATACATGTATGTTTAGGTGTTTTTAGGTCATAAAGACATCCGATTGATATTCGATGTCCTTGGTCCTCCAACGTCTTCTTAATTATAGAGGTAGAGTACCCATCATCTTTCATGTGGATAACAGCTTTTCGTAACTCATTCGATAGCCTTGGCTTATCATGTGCTTATCATAACTCTTTTTGCATTCGTGATTCTTTGGATTAATTTTCTGTGGTTTGGTTTCATTTATTGTACTAAAATAGAAACTGAGGTTCTCTTAGGGAAAATGGCACGTGATCACTTGACTTAACCATACAAACTATGTATACGTCACTCATCATTTTCGTTTTATTATCTAAAATATAAGCTACAGTTGGCTGCAAGTAAAAAGAGACATTTCGTTTTATGGATCTTGGAAAGCCTTTAGTTATTGTTAGTTTTTTTTTTTGCGTGATGAAAAAGAAGTTATAAATGCAATTTTCACCCTGATGAATCCTTTATGGTTTTTATGATGAACCTAGATGCATATTCCACTGACCAATGGCGAAAATAATCTTACATATAATTACTACAGTATAGTTCAATTCGGTATGAATTAATAAATTATCATAGTAAAGCTGCTTTTGACATAGGTCATTTTTTTTAAAAAATGCCTTTGTTCTTGGCTGAGATAATGTTCACTCTATTAATATACAAGCATATGAGCTCCGACCTGGTTGTCAAACGAATAAACTATACCTGAGGATTTAAACCATACATTTTCAGCATAAATGTGAATTGAATTTTCACGATGACATTCTGATATATCTCAAGCAATTTTATCAAATTTATAATGATATGTTTCTTATCTTTATCTAAGCAATAACTCCGTTCCCGCTCTTTATTTTGCAGATATGTTTGGCATGTAAATCGAACAGCACTGAGAATATCCAATCAT
>LQRL01029968.1:0-13038 GCA_001703475.1 Hydroides elegans
GGTCATTGTTTGGATTTTAAGAGCCGTTCGCGCCTCGCATAAACACTCGGACTGCCTTGATCGCGCTTCTCATAATGAGCCATAAAACCAGTAAGTTTCAGCTAAAAATTACATCAAAAATTCATTTTTTTAGGTTAATTTTGGCGATAGCAACACTAAATTAAGTATTTGGCACACATTTTAGTCGCAGATTCTAGAACATCATCTTCGAAAACTCAAGGACCATTTTGAAATTTTATTCTTTTTGCGAAAATCTTATTTTTGGGCTAGCGCGACAAATTTTATTTGTATGGGCGAATCTGTCAGCATAAACAGACCTTAATATGAATTTTTATCTGAAATTTTATTAAACTATTTGCAATTGCATAATAAACGGTAATTTGTTGCATATGACTGGTTATGACAATTATTAAAAAGCAAAATCAAATTTGATAAAATCTATATATATTATCATTATTATTATTATGACTTCTGACCTTAGCTGACTTTAGTGCTTTTAAGCATAATGATACACATAATTAATATTTTATGTGTTGGTATCCAACGAGAACTTGGTACCCACAGTTGCTCAATTTATGATCGTAATGATGGGGGCAATGGCTTTAGCATGTGAGTGCTGTCGGATTCATGTTACGATTTAGGCTAATTTCGTTAGTTGGCATTAACTGCCCAGTCAATCACCTGTTTATTTGATATAGATTTCATTTTGCTTCAAGGATGTTGAAGATATCAATTTTCTTAAAACATCAGCTTGGAAATGGATATTGTTGGACGGGTATAAAACCCGGATTAAATACTATTTATGATTGTGTTTGTATATGTCATTCTGTTGACAAACAAACACTTGCTATAAAAAAACTAAATCTCTAAAATGAATAAATACCATTGAAAGTCATTTGTTATCGAGGTTCATGACATTTATTTTCGGTTACAAGCACGGTAACTTGACACCGTTAGCAAACAAAGTAGCCACGGCGAACAATAAAATAGGACTACATGTGTGTGCTTGATAAAAAAAAGCTAAAAGATCCATGGTCGTAAATCACAAACACCCTCACTTACTGAAGGCTGACTCTCAAGCACTTCAGGTTATGTACATATATCCAGAAAGAGGCTGAATATGTGAATAATACCTAGTTAATATTTCATGTTTTACTAGCAGCCCTCTCCAGATGAATGGCAAAGACTATAGGTGTGTTATCGGGCGTTCGAATCCGGGACACTTATTTGTTAGACGTTGTCAACAAAACAGCAAAAACATGTAGTCAATATGGATACTGATATATATGGGCTGTCATCATAACATACTTCAGTCAGATTTATTTTTACAACGAGGTGAAGCTTTTAATAACAGTTATTGTGGATATTTAATAAATGAACATTGATGTAATATAAGTAATTCATTAGACGTAATGATATTGAGGGCATAATAAGTATATAGATATATACAATTTTAGTGTTGATTTTCACATAAACTTTAGCGCAATATTTTATTTAAAAATTAAATACATTGATAGCGAACTGTAGTTAATACATGCAACACAATGGATAAACATCACGGCCCAGCGCCGCATACCCAGCCAACAAAATCTGCATCAACCGTGAGCAAGAAGAGCACCAAACCAACAGAAGAAACATCACACAAAGATGTCACCAATGGAGACAGAACACCAACCCCACCCAATGGGTCTCCAAATGGATCTAGGGCTAGTCTTGCCCATTCAAGACGCGGCTCCCAGACAAGTCATAAGTCGTTGACTCCGCAACAAAACGGAAACGAAGATGCAACGCATAATGAGGAACAGCGAAGTGACAATGGATCCCAACAAGGATCGCGTACGTCGACTCCAAAAAATCAAGATCACGAAAACCACGAAACATTCGAGCGATCGCGAAGCCCGTCCGTACATTCTGATACCCAATCGCATTATGAACCTGTTGCGCCCGAAGACTTTGATACAAAATCATTCATTTCGTCTATCAGTGACTTATCGCAAAGGTTGCAGTCAGACAGCTTGCGAAGTTTCGATACGGATTTCGATGCGGACGAAATGAAAAGCGTTGTTTCTGCTGTAACTATTTCCATGGAGAATTTCCGTAACTACACGACCTATTCTCAGCAGCACCTGGAGCGATTACGCGAACAAGTGAAAGAAACGAAAGATCGCATGCACAGAAAGATTCAGCTGAAGCCATATGATCCCAGCTCAGGTACATGTATAAACTATACTAAAATATAGATATCTATCTAGTTAAAAAGCATCATTGATATTGATTTATGTGAAATCAAATATGAAATAGTAACGTTTTTAAGACGGGAATGGGTTTTCTGACTGTTTATTGTTATTCTGGACCGAAAATCAAACGTATATATGTATATATATAGTCCTATAAAAAGTTACATCATTCTGGATGTTTGTTCTCCGCCCTATCTTTCATTTTATATAACAATCAGGAGAGAAACATTAAAGAAAGACATATCTTATGCTCAACTCGAGTTAAGGGTAGACTATCCCATGATTATCCCCTATAGTTCGTTTAAGAAGGGTCATACTATTTGATCTGTAATGGCGTTTGATAATCGTATTCCATTTATAAATCTTTTGTTTTTGTCGATAATACCAGAGTATTATCCAGTCCTGTTAAATAATACATATACTCATTATCATTCTCACATAATCACTTTTAGTAAACATGCATGTGATATTTCTTAGATTATATATCGCAATGATGTTCGCTAATAAATACAAACCAAATAACACAACTTTTTCACAATATTAAATAGAATTCTATAACCTTAGATGTCGTATATAGATTTTAGTAGGCAACATGTCATGGTTTTTATTATTTTCCGCGTCATTAGCATAGATCCCATTAGAGAGAAAATTTGAGACGTCACTTGTGACAGTTTCATTGCTGTTTCGATTATTTAACCATGCTAAAAATGTTAATAAAACTAGTATTATAACGGCAGGCAGTAAAATATAAAGCACGTTATATTCCAATAGTTTTTATCTGTTGGAGCATGTATGTTTCTTACTGTTTTAATGTTGATTTCGGTTTTGTTTTTATTGTTTTCACCAATCTGTGTAAATGCATAAACGTGTACACACCCAATATACAGTCGCGTGCATTTCTAACCCAACATAGAAAACGCTAAACGCTAAACGGTAACCGATTTTCAAATGCTGTTAACAACCTTGACATCAGTTTGGGCCCGATTTCGTATGCAGCCGATTAGAAAATAATATAAATTTATTACACTTTCGAGTGTACTTCAACTTATCAATATGTACTTTATGTTTGTTGAATATTATTTTTAATGCAAGGTTTATATTTTTTTATATATGTTTCTATGTGCTACATTTCACTTATGTTATCAACCATCATATATATTAACTCTCAATGACTCAACCTATATCCACTCGAGTAATGGCTCTTTTTCTTGTTTCAATTTGATGAATGAGTTGAACAAAATCAAACACGATTTGAAGCTTTTGAAAACATTGTTCAGATGGCGATAAGAGTCTTGAGATGATTGGAGTTATGAAAATATGTCAATTTCGACCCATTTATGAAATAAATGTACAAACATCAAAAGGCAGATCATTTCAATGTCAAAGGATCATGTTAATATGTAAATCAAAAAGTCTAAATGTTTTGTTTTCGTTTCGATTATCACATATATGTGAAGCCAAAAACGATAATAGTCAATATTCGTTTCATTCACGAAGATTTGTACATTAAAAATCTCGAATGAACTTGGATTTTAAAGAGCAAGCAAAACGTGTACCAGAGAAACAGGCCTTGTCAAGAACAAAAAATCGTGAATATATAGCTCGAAAAGCATCCATTACAGCGCCCTTGAAATCACTCCAAATAAGTATGTTTTATATGTAAAGTGGATCGCAAACACTGAAATGAAATCGGCTATTTAGCCCTAACGCACTGCATTCAATGCTTTATTTGTATACGGAAAATAGGACGCATTTAATTTGACTCCAATAAATGCTGAACCAAAAGGCTTAATCTAGATTATATGCATTTTATGATGACAAATGATATTAACACTGATTTATTTATCCATCATACCCTTCCGTAAATAATAACGTTTCTCCATAAAGGTTTATTTTCATAAGGGCGACGTGTTCACTTCACTGGTTTGTTTGTAAATAAGGATTTATTTTTAAGAAGTCATAAATAGATCCCTTTGTATTTTATGAATATTACTCATGGTAGATATAATGTAAATACTCAGGCGTAAATATCACGAAGGCACGTAGGAATAAATATTTATCAATTTTAAAATAGTTTCCATCATGTTTCTTACAACAGGTACATTGTACACTTCTCTCCACTTTTTTTTAGAAAACACTTCCTCTAAAGATATTTTCGCCTTTGTTACCAGTTATGACTCACCCGTGTACGTGAAAATCAGCAGCATTTGCATAATATTAGTGCTTCATCTAATTGGTCAATTAACAAGTAATATTTTTTTGACAGCCGATGAGCGCATGAGTCTTGAAGAGCGAGAACTGGAAGAAAAAATTGCTCAGTTGAACAAGGAGCTAGGCAGAGCGGCGGAGGAACTAGCAAGAGCGCAAGAGATTTCAACCGACACCGAATTCGCAGCGACACAGACAGCGCTGACGGCCGAGAAGGCGCGACAGGATGCTCAGCGAATACAGGTATAGTCCCTTTTAATAATACATGCACATTTAATATGGATTTTCATGTTCTTGCTTTTATATCTTAAATATGGACTGAACACTTCCTTGTAGACAAAGATATCATCCTCTCGTTGATATGTTTTAATTGATTGCGTTAGGTATTGCCTTTTATCAACATATATATGTACAATTGCCTACTCTGATTGTATAGTTAACTGAATGTATATTTTATGAATTAGTTCATACATAGTTGCGCAAGACATTACAGATATTCATTACATTATTAATAAAATCAATTCTTATATATGTATGAGCATATACAATGCGCTACACTTGGTTACATCGACAACATAGAATGAAACGTATCCGCCAAAAAGTTTCCGCCCAAAACGCTTCCGTCCATAAATCCATAAACTTTCAAAATGGACAACATAGGACAAACAGTTTCCACCCAAATAGTTTCCACCCAAACAGTTTTCGCTCATAAAGATTTCTAACATGACTCATGGTCCAAAAGGTTTCCACCCTAAATGATTTAAATATTATATGATGGATTTATCGCATTTTTGGAGAGAACTTGTCCCATTTTGTCATGTTTGGAAACTTAATGAGCGGAAAATATTAGGGCTGTAACTTTTTGGGCCGGAATCATAATGAAGATATACAACACCACGTTTGTAGAAAAACTAAAACAATGACTTTCTTTTTAAATCGAATCAAGAAACTTTCGAAAGACTTCTACTCAAACTGTTTACAAAGCGTGAGCAGGCCCCATAAGTCGCCATATGAAATCCATAATCCTTTGCCGACTACATGTAAATATGCAAATGGAGAATATTTATTTGTTAAACGCCGTCATAGACAAAAACCTGTTTCCGTATAATATTTGCTGATTCTATATTTGCAGGAAAATATTTTTAGATTCTATTACATTGAACGCCATAAGCTTTGAAATCTTAGTATGTTGGCGTTTGCGTTAGTGATAAAGGAATTATTGTGTTTCATTTTACACATTTGTTTTCCAATTTACGAAAAGACATGCGAAATACGATCCATATCGATCCCTTACTAATTTTGAAAAATAAAGAAATGCTCATTAGAGTTTTAATGTATTTCTTAATATGCCTTTGTTACGAAACTGAGAGGCTGTTTAGGTCAAATAACGAAAGTTTGTGATCCCTTGATGTATTGTCTTTAAATCAAGAGAGTCACCATCAACTGTCTGGATACTTGACCTTCGTTTCTTAAGCAACCATTTTAATCCCTATCATAACTCATTTGCAGTTATCTGATAACTCCTAACTTGTCTTGCGTTTTCGAGTGATCCAGTGATTAGTTCTTTGATAACACAAAGCTATGTCTTAGGTGAATAATATCTAAAGGGTGCAACTTGGTTACTGTGCGGACATCTTGATAAACTGATTTGGTGACATTTAATTCATGTAAGTCGCTGATATCATCTTATCAAACATCAGCTAATCCTATCATTTTAAGATTTTAAGTTTGATGTATATTATTTATATTGTGTGTATCCAATTAGCCCTACCTTATGACTTTTATGATTAATTATATATGCTTTCACCTGATGCAGGATTCCGTTATCTTTATATGAAAACATGATAGGTTAGAGGGTTTGGTGAAAATTCATAAGAACTTAATAAAGACAAAAACCTATAAGATGAAAGCACATCATATTATCAACTCACTTAAGTTTCAAAGGTTTTCAATTTATCTTTGGATAACATCAAACTTTTTTTATCTATTTGAAAATTCCATTTTCAACCAAATTTAATGTTAATAGTTTTTATCTTTATCGGAATTGCTAATGAGGTCGCGCATTCCTTCAATATTTGACTTCATCTTTGTTTAGCTCGTCCATGTATATTTTACGGATAAAAATAAAACTGAGGTTATCTAAGTCGGATTCTTAGTTTTTGATGATCAATTATTGATAATATTGCACATTCAAGTCGGAGTACGAAGCACGGCGCGCGGCGGACGAATTCGCCCGGAAGGAGGAAGAGCGGAAACGTCTTGAGGAAGAACGCATGCGCATTCAACGGGAGAGAATGGCGGAAGAGCAGAGACAGAGAGAAGAGACAAGGAGGTCCAAGCTAAAGAGGAACGACACTATACATAGGGAGCCAGAGTGGATCAAGTGGCCTACGTTTACGTGAGAGTTTGATTTTGCTAGCTTTGAAGTTACATATAGTGAACTTTTTGATAGAGTCAATTTTGTTTCATTTTGCTCACATCCGAAGCCTTGTTTTCATCTCGCATTAAACCATCAATAAGTGTAGTGTTTGAGGAACCATTAGTCTTTTATCCATGAATCATAAATCCATTAGGCAACAATTAAAAATAAGAAATTGAAATAAAATCTGACAATATTTTTTGCATCGTGTCTGTAACGGATGCATTTACATTTTATTTCAGCCTTTGATATGTATATTGCTTAAATGTATGATTTAGTCATTATTATATTTCGGTAAACACTATAATCGATGTTTTATATAAAATCAAAGCTGTAGCATCAGTTTAAAGTTTTGTATTTTTCGTTATTCGAATAGAAAAAATACTTATAAAATACTTATAATCATTATAAATGATATATTCTGTTCAGATATCGAATCGAATCGGCCGAAACCTTCGACCACGGCATCGGATGCATCGTACGAGGCAATGCCAACCACTTTCGCGAGAATGACATCACCGTGGAGCGAGTACCCCTGCTGTCCGAATTTGGAGAGTTGACCTTCGAGCACAAGGAGAACGAGGAGCTGGTCAGCCATGTCATTGAGATCAATGGAACGATCAATGAAAATGTGAGTTGGATAACGGTTTTATTAGCTGTGTTTGTGATATATGTATAAGTGCTCTGTCGATAGTTCAAGATAGATTCAGGATGCATTGAAATGTTCAAATTAAGGCATACACGTAGATGTCAAATGTTTGTTTTACTTTTTTTCTTATAGATTTGATTTACCGTATCCATACCGCTTCTTAAATCAAGATATAGCTCCAGACAAAATCGATATACAGTTAATTTTATTACAAGGAATAAATCAATTTTTATCAGTGTCTATGTTTGAATTTGGTATTGATTGGCTGTACCTCCGCAAAGGTTAAATAGATTATAATGTAAATATTCTTAACCTTAATCATAATCATGCCCCCATCATTTGCGCCCAATTCAGGAGCCGATCTACGTCCTGATACCACACTGCACAACCCGAGCTAGCGCTATGACTCGAGAACCGGTGATGAAGAAACATACGTGGCATGGCTGGGAAGAACTCAAGTCGGAGGAAGTTCATCTCGACTCGTTCAAGGTATTCATTGCGAGACTGTGTTAGTTTGACTGTATCAATATACATCAATCAGGAGTACCCAACGGGCCATTTTTTATAAAGTGGCTAATTTTACTTCATTTGGCATGAAATGAACTCTAAACTTCTTTAAATCTGATAATCATTTTTAGTTATGGAATGATTTTATTCTTAATTTGCCAGCCAGGAACGAAGAAAATATTGTGCCAGCAACTTTTGCACAGATCTGCCAGCAGAATAAATCATTTACATTCTGAAACGTTTTTTTTTTCGGTATATAATATAAAGGTCGCTTTTTGTACTGTTTTTGTGCTTTGTTATATAAATCTTATATGAACAAGTGCATCTCAGTTATATTTCTATGCCTTAATGCCATTTCTATTTGAAACCGAAGTTTTTTATGCTATTAGAAACATATTATATAGTGGGTTTTTTATTCTTATAAAATGCCAGGAAAATACAAATATTGTAAAATGCAATATTTTATCTATTCTGTTCGGTGAAAATGCCAGCAAGATAGAAATTGGAAAAGAATAGATATTTCACCGAATAAATCGCTGGGTACTCCTGATCAATCAGGACTCCAGCTTACCAGCTTAAATGACAGTTTGACTGTATACACTATACAGTATATCGATTTACATTAAATATTAAAAGATCTCGCTGCGACCGCTTCATAACTTCATAAGGGTTTATGATGGTTTATGTTATAAGCTGAAAAGAATATTCATTGCCATCATAATAAAGAACTATTATTCTGGTGACGCAGCATATATGGATCATATGAATAATGCAATTAGGTTAGACTAGACAATAAAGTGAATGATTGAGCATAATAGTTTACATTCAGTTATAAAAACCTGAAGGCAAGTGAACTCATGTTAAACATGAGCAGTTAAAAAACATACATAATATAAAACATACAATTTAGAGACTTGTACGAATCAACGTTGCGTTGCTGTGTCTTACACGTCACGTACGCGTCACCTATTCGCGTCAATAAGATTACATAGTCCATGAACATAGATATAGCATTAAACTAATTTATTTTCTATAAATCTGTATATTAATCCATATAATTTTGTAGGACGTGAAATTCGTACAAGCGCCGGTCACGAAGACTGGTCGCTACGCGATCGTGACTCGCTACAAGCGCGACTACTTGCACTTCTCCAAAAGGGGCGGCAAAGTCGCTTCCAACGTCGACCCAAGGATCGTGCTTTGTACAGACCGTGATAACTTTAGAACCAAGGAAAACTTTGTGCTGCAGGTAAGATATTGTTTCCTTTTCTGGTCGTCTAAAGTTAAACAGCTTGCATCGGGCGCCTTCAATAATTTTAGACAGTTATATATATATATTTAAACAATCTATATATTTTATTGCACACATACTCAAATGCCTTCTTGTCCATACATGTACTTATAAACATATATCCATATAAACGCAATTTGTTTTGGCATAAACCCTGGATATAAATGCATTCAAAGGCAACACCATCACAATGGGCTGACTTGATGATTTCAGATTCATCCCATCGATTCCGGAACACTGAATGATGTACGCAAGAATTCTCCGGAAGGAAAGGGCTTGTTGGTTTCCAGTGCGATCATCGGAATGGAATGGACGTCCAAAGAATTCAAGTATCCTATAATGGTATGTAGGCCTATGTACATTGTTGTTGAATGACATATTTTTGTTTATTGTTTACTCATTGACAAATCTACGTATGTGTTGATCCGGGTTTTCCAATTTTCACATAACATAATCAGTGTGCACAAATATTTACATTTTCATAAATGTTGTTGTCTAATTAAATCAGGATAAAAAAATCTTTTATTTTTTCCCCTGACAAATGTGCTGATGCATGAAGGTAATTAATAAGAATAAGCAATTGAGAAAATAGACGAGTAGTCTATTCATCGGAGTATTCATGCGTTAACATCCAAATGGAAGGTCAAAATAATAAAATAATTCCTAATTTTCTCCCATCCCCGACCAGTTCAACATTCCCGTCCCACCCAACCCAGTCAAAGCCCACAAAGCCGCAGCCGCTCGAGCAGCACGCGAAGCCCAACGCAAGGCACCGCCCGCCCCTCCCCCGCTCGACAGGGAGGAAGAGAGACGGAGGCGCGAGGAGAAGAAGAGGGAATCAAGGAAGGCGCAGATGGAGAAAGCGAATGCGGGGATCGTGGAGGATGAGGATGAGGAGGCAAAGAAAAAGAAACAGCCGACCAAGTGGTATATGGGGCAATATGGTACAAATGAAGGTATGTACACGCATAGACTCTAAGTCTCATAAGTTTAGCTTCGGGGCGTAGGGGTATTGAAATCAATTATTCTGAAAATAAAAATGCACCCATTCAATGCATCAAATAACAAAAGTTATGAATTCCCTGTGAGATGCAAACATTTCCATTAATTGTAAATGACCAACAATAGTGCAACCTAGAATAACAATAGTCTAAACATATATCTAAGCCAAATGTATATTTTATTAATGCTTGTGGCCTTTTAGATGAAGAGGAGGACTTGCTATACCTGGTGTACTGCGATCAGCGCGGCAAATGGCAAGTGGCCGAGAGCGTGGCCGTCACCGCGGTGAAACTGGATCTCGTCTCATTCTGCCTCGGCATGCCGCATCTCTACGATAAGTAAGCCATTTTGTGCTTTTAATGTCATCATAGAAATTACATTTGGCATTATTTGAGAAAGTTTACTATTAACTTAATCGAAGATTTGCTATGAACATATTCTTTAATAATTATGTTGATATACTTAATCATAGGTTCATCATTCTACGAACAAAAACAGACGTGACTGCCAAGGACGCCCTAGCACTGACCTTGAGCCTCACTTCGACTCTCACTGATCGCGTCTGCAATTTCATCATTAAACAGAAGTAGGTTTTCAGTAAATCCAATCCAATGTGTTTTACCATAAGATTTTATTTAAGAAAGAGGTCAAGTACCTTAATAGTTCAGGCAATGAATTGGTTTCCGGCAAGCAAATATTCGGTTTGCTATATAATAAAATACATTATTATACATGTTGATTTTGAGTTTTTATCAGCAATGAAATTGGTGCTCTACGTACATATAACTACATTCCACGTTCATGTGCTCTAACAAAATTTGTTCAAAAAAATACCCTTTAATAGGAGTGAGGATCCCTACGACGTCAAAGTTTACGTGACCCCTCACACCAAAACCGACAAGATGCTCCAACAACTAGAAGAAGAGGGCTACGACGATGGACCGGGAGCCAGCGGCGACTTCGTATTGCGAGAGGGCGATCACATCGGTGTCACGTTTAGAGGAAACGTGACAGCGGTCGAGGAGGATGTGCCCAATCTGGATATAGTGTTTACGTCGCAGCAGATTAATAGTGCGAGATTTGAACTGACGGAGTGTAATAAGTTTCTGCAGAAGAGTTACAGTGTGTACAGGTGTGGTTTGTATTAGATTATATTCTTGAAATAATCACTGTATGAGGTCCAGTATACGTTAACTTTAAAAAGAGAATATTATAAAAAGTATAAATATCATATTCATTGTTTAGTATTTTCCAATGTTCTAATAAACACGATATTATATTGATACGTGTAACTACTGACTTTGACATGATCTTTAACTTTAGGGCAATATTTGTTATATTATTGATGAATTTATAAAATAATGTTTAAAACCAATCACTCTTCATAATATAATGCTTTATATTCCCCTTATTTGCAGAGGTTTCGTGCAGCTACAGAAGAAAGCTCCTCTGATCTGCCTTCGTCGCCCCAAGAAGAAGAAGCACAGCACGGGCATGCCGCCACCGGAGGTCGCACCAGCCATGCAATACGAGTACACGCTTGTGGCGGAGCAACTCGTCAGCATACCTAAGGTGAGTAGATACTAAACTTATATATGGATGGAACGATGCACGGATATAAATCATCCAATATATATTTCCTGTAAAAAGCAGTTTTCTGGGTTTAATTTTACTACAGTAAGTATGTTTTGAAAACAGTAAAAAATGCAGATTATGAAACTACAATTTAGGACGCCAGTTTCGTAATGTATCTATTGCTGTGACCTATCACGAATCTGACGTACAGATATGATTGAAGGACTGTTACAAATAAAAATATAACCTAATTGTTTTTATAGATAGATGCCCAAATTATATACACATAAATACCTACCTTGTCCATATGTTTTACAGGACCAAGAAGCGCCCGTCTCCATCCACAAAGCCCACGTGATCCTTCACTCTGACGACATCGTGACCGAGGACACTCTTCGCCGTTTAGCGGGCGAACTTGGCGACGAATGGCAAGTCCTCGGTCCCTGTTTGAATGTGAAGCGAACGAGGATCCAGGCCATTCTGAGGAATAATGCGCTGAATGGAGAAGGAGGGGAGGATGAAGCGAAGTTCGATATGCTGATGACGTGGGCCAAGACGGTGCCAAAGAGTATGAATAAGGTATATTACACATTGTATAGTAATCTGAATGTAAAGTTAATAAAACAAATTTTCAATACTCATTTTTATTACATTTAGTTTCGAATGATAAATTTGATGCATTTAAAGTTCAAAAAATATATATATAGAGTGAGTTCGGGTATAACCGGACACTTTTGGACTAAACCTCACTTTTCTCATTACTTGTTAGATATTTTGAATCAAATAAGTTTCTTCGTACGAAACACAATGTTTTGCTACAAAATGCATTTGGAATTTTCAAAATATTCCAAGGCGTTCCATGTCAACTATTGAGGTATATGTAGAAAAGTCAGAGCGGGTAAATCCGGACACTTTTCGGGTAAATCCGGACATATGACTCAAATCGAAATCTCGTAGCAAAGAGAGCTATTGATGTATCGTTAAATTTATAATATTTATATATTTCTGGATTTACCATGGTTGTTCAAGTATATTCAAAGCCAATCATGTAGAACAGATCGCAGTCACGTGATCCCACGAGACCTAATCGAAATTTCGAATGAAAATCCCATCTCGATATCTCGTTCGAGCGAGATTTCATAAATAACGC